>PNEQ01092344.1:0-19846 GCA_003012365.1 Medauroidea extradentata
TAAGCCAATTCAACAATGGACATAAAAGAGAACATTGGATCGCAGCAAAAAGGGTCCTACGTTACCTTAAGGGTACAATGGATCTGGGTATTTGTTACTCTAAATGCGATGACAATAAGGGCATAGGCCTATATGGTTTTGCAGATGCAGATTGGGCACAAAATGTAATTGACCGTAAGTCATACACTGGATACATTTTCATGCTAGCGAAAGGTCCTATATCATGGGAGGCAAAGAAGCAAACCTGTGTAGCTCTAAGCAGCACTGAGGCTGACTATATTGCTTTGTCACACGCTGCAAAGGAAGCAATGTATTTAAAGGTTTACTCGGGGAGCTTACTAAGTCTAGTAGCCCAGTGCTAGTGTACAATGACAATCAAAGTGCTCAAAGGCTAGTCTATAATCCCCTGTTTCATAACAGAACGAAACATATTGACATTAGATATCATTACATCAGAGAGGTTGTTGAGAAAAATTATGTAACAATTACTTACCTGGCTTCAGAAAAGATGCTAGCAGATGTATTTACAAAACCATTGTCAAATGTAAAGCACAACTATTGTGTCAGAGGTGTTAACATGTGTTAGAGGAAATTTAAAAACCATGTATAATGTATGCACTAGATTAAGGGGAAGTGTTGGATTATTGTTGTGTTGAACTTGTAATCTAGTGAATGATATGTGTGTATGTTGGTATATGTTGTTCTGTAGTTAGGACATTTTATATTTGTAAGTTGGCAGCAGTTTCTTTTGTTAGTGTGCTCTGTTTTACGACTGTGATTATGTCTGGCAAGTAGTCTGTCTAGTTGTGTCTCTAGTAATGTTTGCATGGCATATCATCAGGAAATAAATCGACATAACCAAGCGAACGTATGTGTACCTACTTCAGTTTTGCTAAGCTGGTATGAAACATAGTCTATCCAAAACTTAATTTAAGCAATTCTTAAATCATTACAGTAAAGTATTCTTATTTTGAATGAATATGATAATACATAGTATAATAAAAGAAGAATATTGATGATAAATTAACTTGGACAAAATATATATCGTAGTTAAAAAGTAAGTTACCATCCACTTGCTATATGCTAAGAATGTTGAAAGAAAACATTGATTACACAACATTAAAACAAGCCTATTAACCATTATTAGTTACTGTAACTCAGTTACAAAATATGGTATCAGTGTTAACCAAGATGGCGGCGTGTACAAGGGGTGTTTGTGGAGAGAGAGTAAGAAATACTCAGGATACTGTAGGCTGTGAGTCTTTGTGTAAAAGATGGTTTCACACAGGTTGCGTGTGAAATACGGTTTCACACAGGTTACATGAAAAAGTCTAAAAAGCAATACAAAGACATATGTGAGACTACTACTTCAACATGGGAGTGTAAACGCAGGGACTATGTAGCCATCACCAACCTCACATCTCTGATTGAAAATCTTGAGAGCAAACCTGTTGCAGTTATGGAAGACAAAGTCAGTTCAACTGTTAATTCCATAAAAAAGGAAAATGAAGAGGTGTGCAAGGCTGCAGAGTTCATGAACAAAATGTCTGAAGACCTTGTGGCTGAGGTAAAGATGCTGAAAGAGAACTGTGGCAACTATCAAGATGAAGCTGTGAACCAGCTAAACAAATCTTTGGCAGATGTTTCGCAGTATCAACGGCGAAACAATCTGAAAATAGATGGCATCCCACAGCAGAAAAATGAAAATTTAATAAAAACAATTTGTAACATCGGTGAAGTTCTAAATGTAGCCATCACAGGAAAGGACATTTATGTACTGCACCAGCTATAGGCAAAACCAAGACAAGTTAGGCCTATCTCAACTCAAATGGTGTGTAGGTGGCAGAAGAACAGACTCCTTCAAGCAATTCGTGTCAACAAAGTGACGTGTGCCTAGCACACCCTCCCACTAGTCCGTCTGCCGCACTTTACTCATTTAGTATGGCCTACACTCAGTGTGTGTCGTAAATGATAAATATTGCCTTCAAAATTGTTTCTTTAAATTTATGTTCCAATGTTTTTAAAAATGTAAATTAATATTTGTTGTTCATTTTCAATCGCCATTATTCAGTTGCATCAGCTATGCTATGTGTATTGTATCCTTCCACTTGAATATGATGCAACAAGAACAATACTCCAAGAAAAAACATTCCAAAAATTACCAGTAATGTTTTAATATGTTTTGCTATTTTTCCAGTGTCCGTTTTGTATTGTTTTTATGTAATTTTGTTGTATTTAACGTGTTTGCATCGGAACTACTTTGCACAGCGCGAAGTCACCCCCACTCACGGGGCTGGTTTGGCGACGGAGGATGCCATTTTTCAGTTAGTCGGAATTAGGCGCGCCGAGGAGCAAGACGTGTTTTGTTTACCCGGGTCCATCAGTTTTTGCACCCGCCATCTTTAGTTTTCAATAGTTATAATTTAATTCACCAGAACCATTTTTGTTTCTTTTTTTACCTGGGGCTCCTCATCCCCTGCCGGCCGTCGGGTCCAGGGGAATAAGTTCGCACATTAAGTATATACCACCAGCCCCGTGCTGTTTTCCCACGTCACCTACTGGAGAGGTTTGTGCTCCAGATCCGCTTAACTGGCATTGGCCTTCGCCGAGTACGAGTCTTTTGTACATGTGTGTTGTGGCGTGGGGACTGGCCCTAACTAGTCCCCGAAGATCCGTCGTTTGAGGGTGCAACAATCCACTGGTACATAGCCTGCCCCGTAGTTGTCGGCCTGTCGACCCTGGGATCATAATCATCATCAAAGGGGGTTTCCTCCGCTGCTTCTGCCATGTGCTCTTTCCCCACTATCCATCTTATCTCAGCTCTCCCTGCTAGCCGGTCCACTCCCGTAATTTTTACACCCATAGGCCTATCCCGTCCGACTCGCCTACAGAGTCAGTGTCATCATCATCATCATCTACATGTTCCCCCCCTAGTGCCCGTGTCAAAAGGTTTGACGACACAGAACCTAGGATTCACAGTGCCTAAAAGGAATGTGTACCTCGGTGACCTACAATGCAGGTCTCGCCAAGAAAGCGCGAGATATAAGAACAGTGGGCTGATACACTCCACCTGGACCAGAGATTGCAAGATGTTTGTGAAGGTGACACCAAACCTCTTATCATTACAAGCACACAGCAGTTAAACAATATCTATTAAAGTAGCCTGGCTGCTAAGCAGTGATTGTGTATGTTTTGCCTTATGGACTGTGAAACAAACTGTAGCTTAGAACTGGACTCTAGTGAACATTCTTGCAGTACAAATGAAGAGTTTACATCAAATACAAACAAGGTTGCTGTTGATCTTAGATGTCTATACTTAAATGCTCAGAACATTAAAAATAAGCTCGATAATATAGAATTATCAATAAAATTGGACAGATGTGTTGGTGATATCAGAAACATGACTGACCAATGATGAAATCAATTACTTCAATCTTCCTAGTTACGTAGCATACCCATTACTAGAGAAAAAATTGATGGGGGTTTATCAGCCTATGTGCATGATAGATGGTATGTTTGCAGTAAGAATATAGTCAACAACTCACACAGTAGCCTATATTGCAATCATCAACTAACACAAGAGGAGTGATTCCAGCATATTAGGTGTTTACAACCCTCAGCTCTGTAACACTTTAAAATTTTTATATGATTTGAAAACAGTCTTCGATGGTGAAGCCTCTCCAAATTGCCTGATAGTTGGAGATTTCAATATACAGTAGATACATTTCCGAACACCCACATAAAAGATACATATATGTTTTTATTGTAATCTCATAATGTCCTAATGTACAAGTCAGAATCCAACTACGGTAACCAATACAACACAAACTCTGATTGACCATATCAGTTGCAATATATTCCATTCTGGCATACGTGTTTCAAATATCACTTATGATACTGATATGTGATATACTTTCTCGTATCAATGACAATCACAATTGTTTGGACAGGCAGACTAATAGGACAACCAGTCACATTGACTACATTAACATAAGTAAATACTTCTTGCCACACCCCTTCAAATAAGGCATCCCTAGTTCTAGTGTAGACATCAACCAGCCAACCGAAGCACTCATACAATATGTAGAACTTTGTGTAAAAAATAATGCAATTGCACTTCAGAGTGCTACGCAAGAAAAGTGCAAGAAAGATAGGTCGCACAATCTTTTCTTAGTCAAACGTAAAAAGGTAGTGTATGCTAAGATAAAAACGAAATGTGCATCTCCTCAAAACATAACCCAATTACAAAATGTTATGCAATATGGTCGCTTATGAAAAGCGTAAACTACAGGCCGGAAACTTAAGTACATAGTACATAAATTAGTATCTCCGAACAATTCAACTGTGATTTATGATACAAATATTTGTTACACATTCAATAAATTTTTCACTGAAATTGCAAATACTCTAACCAGAAATCTACCACAGAGCCCATGCCAAAACCATCTATAAATGCAGATAAAACTGAATACATTATCTTCCACAAACCAACTTGTATACCTACCCAGGCTTTCAAAATCTTAATAGAAAACAACTCTGTTGAATGCTAAAAAAACATAAAATTCCTTGGTTTAGTCACAGATGAGACCTTGTCATGGATTGACCATAAAACTCTAATAAAAAAATTGTGGTAAATATGAAGAATCACTACTCATCGTGTTCCGGCCAAACTATTGATTTCAGACACATAGTTTACAAATGAAAAATGTTTCTCAGTGTCGTTCTAAGTAGTCCTACGCAAAAAAAAATTGTTTTTGTTAGGTTAGTTTAGGTCATTGGGTTGTTAGGTTAGTTAAGTTAGGTTAGATTAGGTTAGATTAGGTTAGGTTAGATTAGGTTAAGTTAGATTAGGTTAGTTTACATTAGATTAGGTTAGTTTACATTAGATTAGGTTAGTATGTGTGATTGGGTCGTCCTATTTGTGTGTGTATCTGTCAATTACTAAAACGTGAGTACTTGTGCTTCTGTGTTTTGTACATACCGATAGCCTAGCTGCCTCTTCCTTTGTTTTACATTAGATTAGTTTAGGTTAGAGTAAGTTAAGTTACGTAAAGTTAGGTTACCTAACCTAATCTAAACTAACCTAATATAACTTTAACTAACCTAACTTAACCTAATCTAACTTAACAAAACCTAACTTAAACTAACCTAATCTAATTTAAACTAAACCTAACCGAACAAAAAAAATTTTTACGTAGAACTGCTTAGAACATCACTAGAAACATTTTCCATCAATACACTATATGTCTAAAATCAATAGTTTGGTCGGTAAACAATGAGTAGCGATTCTTAATATTTACCTCATTATAGTTCCAAGTTCCAAAAAGATACTTTTTACTCAGGTCTCCAACTTTTTAACATGCTTCCTAAATTTATATTAAAAGAACCAAATATTAATAATTTTATTAAATTAGTCTACAAATGAATAGACCACCAGTGTTTTTACAATATTCAAGAACTTAAGGATTTTCTTGTAAATGAGGTTAGAAAAGCTTGGATCATGGACTAGTAACTAAGTGTAATATGATACATTTTATATGTAATGTCTTTGAATGTTTCTTGCAATGGGACATAATAACATACTGTACTACTGTGGACACACGCCACTGCAACATTATGTCGTCCTAGAAATCTTAAAACGAGGATAAGAAAAAAAAACCATCGTTCATTTTTCCTTAGCAATGGCGTATGTCCACAATAGCACAGTACGTCATTTTATATGTAACTGTAATACAATGTATTTTACTCCAAATGGGAATTTATATTATTTTGTATTTTTTTGTTTATCTTATGTAATTTGTTTGTTTTTATGTGGCAAATTTTCCATCACTGAGTACTGTGACTCATGGGATCAACGTAATGATTATGAAATAAATAAATAAATATTGGATCACTCAGGAACAAGCTCAATGGAAGGATAAGAGAGATAATTTAAGAGGTTGTATAGCAGAATGCAACGGGGTACACTACGCTTAGGACGTCACTGCGGTAATGGAATTTACTGATGGAGGATATGCTAACAGTGAAAGGGGTTGGAAAGATTTGGAAAGCAAGGAGAAGAGAGGTGCAAACTCAAGTTCTAACTTTTTAAAATGGTGGCCACACCAGAGCTACAAGGATGCGAGGACACAAGTAGTACACATATGTTTCATCGTGCCTCTTTGCACAATTGCTCTTGACAAGAATCCTCATGGAATACTGATACGCAACATGGAGAGACTGCTGGATAATAAGCGGTGGTTGATTGGATTGAGGACTTTCTCAGGGGACGTAGTCAAAGAGTGAAAGTGGGGGAGGCAGTTTCAGAGGAAGGAGTAGTTACATCAGGAGTACCGCAGGAAAGTCGGTTAGGGCCTTTGTTAGTCACTATAATGGTGAATAACATGGGACACAGGATCGAAGGTAAAATAAGACTGTTTGCAGATGAATGTGTTCCGAATACAGAGGTGGGCAGTGGAATCAACTTGCAGGAGGATATTGATAGGTTGTGGTCTTGAACAGTGGAGAACAGAATGAAAATTAATGTAGGCTATGTAAAACCAAGTTGGTGAGGTTTACTAAGAAGAGTGTGGTGAGTAGAGAGGTATATAGGTGGGATGGGCAAGAGATAGAGGAAACCACAGAATATATAAGTATCTAGGTGTTGTGATACAGGCTGATCTAAGGTGGACAGAGTAGTTAAGACAGGAAGAAGGGCTTTAGGGCTGCAAGGGAGGGTGTTTAAGGGTGCCGCCTACCCGCGCGTGAGAGGCTGAAAAGTGACGGGCGCATCAAATGCTGTGTCGCCTCAACGAGCTAAACGTTCAACTAACGTGCAAGATTCCTGCCGAACGGTGTTTACTATGGGACGTAACGTGGTGACCATATTTTATTGGTGGAAAGTCTGTAACTAAGTTCAGCACAGGTCGCAATCTGAGTTTCACATACATCCGGTTGCAACATTTTGAAGTACGGAAGTCTGAAAAGGCAGATTTTAGCTATGTTGGAAGGCTTAGAAACAAGTGTCTTTAATGAGCATGTTGGCGCAATGGGCACACGTGGAATAGTTTCGTAGAAAAAACCTGTTTACAAACATGCTGGAACGCATTTGAAGCATGAGGTAGGCGGCCGCCTTAAGGGGGTTAGTGGTGAGGGAAAGGCATAATGTACAATGGTTCGACCAGTATTGGAATATGCTGCCGCAGAGTGGGATCTGTATGTGGAGGTGCAGGATGTGGAGAAGGTGCAGAGAAGGGCAGCAAGGTGGGTGATTAATAAATGGAAAAGGCATGGTCAGGCTGGTGAGGAAGAAGGGAACTTTAGGCCTAGCGTGATGATGAAGGAATTGGGATGGAAACCGTTGAGGGAAAGGAGGTGAGTGGAAAGGCTGGTCAGGTTGTATAGGGTGATGAATGGGGAAATTTGGCCTAAAAACTAGCTCAGGGAACTTTTAAGGATAAAGTTGGCAACAGTGAGAAAAATCAGAGGGCGTGGAAGAGAACAGAGAGGGGTAGACAGTCTATGCTGGTGAGGACAGTGAGGGAGTGGAATGCACTGCAGGAGGAGTTGGTGAAGGTTAGGGGAGTTGGTGAAGGTTAGGGGAGTTGGTGAAGGTTAGGGGAGTTGGTGAAGGTTAGGGGAGTTGGCTAAGGTTAGGGGAGTTGGCTAAGGTTAGGGGAGTTGACTAAGGTTAGGGGAGTTGGCTAAGGTTAGGGGAGTTGGTGAAGGTTAGGGGAGTTGGTGAAGGTTAGGGGAGTTGGTAGGTTTAGGAAGGGACTGGATGATTGGAACTGTGGTGATGGGGAGGAATCTACTCGCTACTGGACGTTAGCCACCCAATTGCGAGTATAAAAGTTTTTATTATTATTATTATTATTATTCTTTACTCCCAATTCGGACTGTCCTTGTGACATTTCCCGGGACATGTACATTCAGTAAGTAGCCTACTTCAGGTGAATTTAGACAGCGGAAATATTTAATGACATCTACATTTACTATGAACACTCGTACTTTTATATTTGAGAGCTTTCTTATTTTGGATAAGTACAGAAAATAGTAAAAATTTCCACACTGACATGTCATACCCTGGAGCACTTCTGAAACTAAAACTGAATTTAAGTGCAGTGAAACAACATTTAGGCTGGTAAGAAATAAAAGAACTTAAAAACCAAAACATTTAGTGTATAAAAACTTCTGCCATCACCCACTTGTAGATAAAATAAAGATATTGACAATCAAATACAGCATTCACTGGATTAAAGGAGCTTAAAATGATATTGAATGTTACAAAACAAACCAAAATTACCTTCGTTTCCGAATAGACTCCATATTTTGGTGAACAGCAGCCCCATTGTAGTATCTCGAGTTATATACTGCTACAATTTGTAAGTCTGTCCATTCGAACCTGTGAATTTTTTAATGAATAAATATTTTCATGGAAACCAATTAAAAAACTGAGATGGAAATCTTTAATAGAAAACATACCTGTTCTCTAGTGTCATGAAAAACATATGGGTGAAGCCATTTCGTAGGTTATCTTTTCGTTACGTTAAAAAAGTCACAATAAAGCACGTATGTTATTCATTAAAATTGAAAAATTAACTCAATGTTCTGCAAAACAATGCCTTCTAAAACGCATAATAAATGTCACCATCTCCTATGTTTATTTAGAGCACGAGATTGCTTATAGAGTACAAAAAGAGATCAAAGTATCCTAGCCTTCACTTCACCACACTGCTGGCATCTCACAAATACCACACATACATTTTCAAGTAAACGATTTAACGCAAGCACTGAAGGCGGGCATTTGAAAGTGCTTTCGCTATATTTCTCTTTTTTCTATCCCTGGCATACTTAACACTTCAACCTTCAACTCCTTTCACTCAAACCCAATTAAAATTAATAAATTATAATTACGTCATAACAAGATCAAAAATATATCGTTTACAATCGATAGTATCAGAATAAATATAAATATCGTCAACTACGATTTAAAATAGAACAAATTTCGTTAAAAATTTAGGGGCTTATTCATAGTCGTTTTTGACCCGGACTAGTGCGGGATTATCGTCGGACTAATTTTTGTCTTATTCATAGACGCGGACTAACGGCAGTCCGAGTCAGGACCAACCCTGGACTAACTGGCACAAGATGATCTCAGGATCATCTCGGAACTATCTTACGACTATGAATAAGGCCCTTAGATTTTTTTTTCTGTAAAATTATAGAAAATTTGTGATAGGACACAGAATATGGTAAGGTAGGCAGTTGAAGTATAACACTTATTCATTTTTAAAATTAATTGCGCTTATGGAATGGGTGCAATGAAAGATGAAAACAACATTCTGTTCCACCATCCAACAAATTAATGAAAAATGTAACCATTATAAGTTACATTACTCATATTTCTGATAAGCCAATCTGAAAAATTAAAGCCCAATCAAAATGTTAGAGCAAAAATTAAAATCATCAAAAATGACGGTATGTGGAATTGAAGGTGCGAGAGCTAGAGATGGTGCAAAGACAAGCAGAGCAAGGTGTGTGAAGGATAAATGGACAAGACAAGTGCAGGCTGATGACGACGAAGGGTCAACTGTGATGTAGAATATTGGAATTTACTTTCGGAGAAGTTGGTGACTGCGAGAGCTGATGGAAGAATGAGGAAAAGATTTATAGGTGAATGAGTAGGAGAAGGTTAAATCTTGCCACTGGGCAGTTGAACAATTACATGTTATTGACGTGTGCCGTGCACACCCGTTTGCCTGGAGCAGTATATAGACCACTTTAGTCATGAGGCGATTACGGAAACTACTTTAAATCCACTCGATAGTAAATAAATCGGTCGGAAGCGTCATGCGATAAAGATCTACCGGCCCTCAAGATCTCAAAATTTTTATTCGATCCTGGCACTGGATACCGTAGATCTACCCTGCTCGGGAGTAGGGTAAATAGCAGCCAGCAAAAAATACAAAGGAAAGAGTGTGTAAAAGTAAACAAACAGACTCCCGCATGTGTACATAACAGAAAAAATATGTTGTAATGCAGTATGAATGAATGTTCACTAAAAATACGATGTCGGATCGTAGTATTTCTGTTGAACAAAAAGTTTGGATCAGTTCATTAAGTAAAAATGTCGCCAGAGTATGTAATTCAGGTATTGAATAAATTACTATTACTAGTACACAATTTTAATGCTACTTATGTATATTATACCAGCACAAAATTATGTTTTTCACTGTTATAACCTGGTCTAATAACATCTGCCAGATCGGTGACTGAAATTACCGCTTCTGCAGATTTAGCTACATATGAGTGGGACCCCATGTTGAGGTGAAGGAACTTGAGAAGGTGCAAAGAAGGGCAGCCAGATGGGTGAAGGGTAAGTGGAGAAGGCAGGGGCAGGATGGAGAGGATGAAAATAGTTTCAGGCCATCAGTGATGATGAGGGATATGGGATGGAACTCACTGAGGGATAGGAGGAGGGTGGAAAGACTGGTTAGGATGTATAAGATAGTGGAATGGGACGGAGGATTGAGTGCACTAGCTGGACATCTAGATAAGGGTGGATATAGGAGTACAACCAACAATGGTAAAATGATACAGCAGGTCTGGTGGAGGACGGACGGGGACTACAGTCAATGCTGGTTAGGACGGTAAGGGAATGGAATTTGTTGCAGGAGGAAGTGGTGTCGTTGTGGGATGTGGGAGAGTTTAGGAAGTCTTTGGATGCTTGCCACCGGGCGCTTGCCCAGTAGCAAGAAATTAATAATATTATTTTTATATTTTAAAAAGACCACCAAGAAACTACTCTTCAGATTTACGACTGCTCGTTAAGCATCCGACGACTTAGTAGATCCAGGCACGTGACCAGCACTACCGATCCAGTACGTTTCCATAATCACCTATGGTCTTATTCCCTATGTAGCCGAAACAGGGGACATACTGCCAGAGACACTAATCTTCCTGTACGCAAATTAGCCAGAACAAGGCCAGTGTAGGCGAAATTCTGTGAATGAACCTTAGTTTCAGACATTGAAAATACGCTGTTATCCGAGCATGTGAAAATAATACTGTGTTAAATAGCTGGCTGGACTTCATTTTCAACACTGGTCAGGACCTTAAATTGTCAATACCGGAATAAATTGCTGTCACAGACGGTTACCATAAGACTTCAACTGATTTTTATTTATATATTCTTTTGAACTGATAAGTTGTTTTGTAATTTCAGAAGCAGATCAGACTGTTTAATTTTCATGTCATACTTTATGCATGTGCTTTAATTTGACTAGTGTTTTTTTTTTACTGTATTTCAAGTATTCCTGATGTGCCCTAAATTGGACTTAAAGACTGTAAGAGCAGAAGAGCGTTCGTTATTTATTATTAATTTCTTCATAATTTTTGCAACACATTTTTGTGTGTTTAGTATGTAGGATAACAAACATTAGTTTGGCGCGAAACACAGTGCTTCTACCTTTTCCGCTCGACGCCATTCATCAGTCTTCGCCTGACTCGTGAACAAGCAGGATGTGTGCTTGAAGTTCGTTCCACGACTTCCTGGGGTCTTCTAACATTGCACTAATGATTTTTCAATGGTCAGTAAAGTTAAGTATGGGAATGTTTGGTTTTGTTTTAACCCCAGGGACCGACACGCGCAGGGAGAGGTTTTGTGCCCTCCCATATTAACTCATGTGAGATACGGTACCTGAAATTAAAATAGACCTTCGTTTGTATTTTTTATTTTTTTATTTATTTTCATCACCCACTTGATTCGCCCTTAGAACAATATGTTCAGTGAACATGGGGCTCGTCATTTGGTTATACATAATGTAGGTAATACATACAATGCGTTACATATAAACAAAATAGAACATAATACAGATTACAATCACTATTATCCATGCTTTGTACTTAAAATCATACAACACACATTTTATAAATTAAATTTAGTTATTACATACCATTTATAACCATATCAACCATTTAGTAATACATAAAAATTCACAAATTAAGTCAAATACTATTTAAGAATTCATCCACTGAATAGAATGTGTGTGACAGTAACAGTTGCTTCAATTTAATCTTAAACTGCCTTGGTTTTGTGTAGCTATACTCTTTAATATCATTTGGTAACTTATTAAACAACTTAATCCCTGATAAGTAAACATCATTTTTACTCATCATAAGCCTGTACCAAGATAAATGAAGATTACTTTTATTTCTGGTGTTATATTTATGAATGTCTAAATTTCTATCAAAATTATCTATGTTTTTACAACAAAATTAATTAAAGAATAGATATACTGAGAGGCAAATGTTAAAATATTCAATTTTTTAAAAAGGGGACGATACGAATCAAGTTTTTTTGCACCTGTATTATTCTGATGGCTCTTTTCTGTATTCTAAAAATGTTTAAACTAAATGAAGATGTTGCCCAAAAGATTATACCATAGGTATAATCGAGTGAAAATAGGCATAATGAATTTGTATAAGTGTTGCTGCAGTAATTATACTTGCATAAGTACGTAAGGAAAAGCAGGCAGAATTAAGCTTAGGGATGATGGCTTCTATGTGTTTATCACCTTTCAAATAGTTATCCAATTGCAAGCCCAAAAATTTAGTGTTAGTACTTTCATTAATCATTTGATCACCATAATAGATATTTAAATCATAATCCTCAGAATTCCTAGTATGAAACTTAAGATAGGTTGTTTTGTCCAGATTGAGAGTTAGTTTATTTACATGAAACCATTCCTTTAATTTTTTTATAACATCGGTCATGTTATTAACCAATGAATGGTAATTTACATGGTTGAAAAGAGAAAAGTGTTGGCATTATCAGAAATGTAAAAGGGTAAATCATTTATAAATATAATAAAAAGTAATGGTCCAAGGATGGATTCTTGAGGGACACCGTATTTAACAAAACCTACGTCTGAGTATGAGCTGTTATTATCATTACCATATACCACGACTTGTTGACATCTATGGAACAGGTATGATGAAAACCATTTTAATTCTGTATCTCGTATTCCGTAATAATGCATTTTATTCAATAGTATATTATGATCCACACAGTCAAACACTTTGGATAAGTCGCAGAAAAGTCCTGCCACAAGGTTTTTATTATCAAGAGAATTATATATGAAATTTGTTAAGGTCGTTGTGGCATCTTCAACTGACTTGCCACTGCGGAATCCATATTGCATATTTGACAGAAATTTATTTGATTCTAAGTAATAAGACAATCTTATATATAATAATTTCTCCAAAATTTTTGCAAAAGTAGGTATAAGAGAAATTGGGCGATAGTTGGACATTAACTCAACATAATTTTTTTAATGAAACGGTTTAAAAATAGTGAATTTAAGACGTTCGGGAAAAACGCCAGTTATAAATGATAAATTAAATATGTAACTAAGAGGTACACAAATGAGATCTATACAGTCATGCAATAAATTACTGGAAATTTGATCATATCCTGTTGAAGGCTTAGCTAGCAAAGACCTTACTACTTTGCATATTTCGTCAGGTGAAGTAGATGCGATTGTAAATCTCTGATTTATTCTTGGTATAGATTTCTCAATTTAACTTATATGATTAATTTTAGAACTTCCATTGTTTAACAGTTTTTCAACAGTTTCTAAAAAATATAAATTAAAGTTCTTTGCAATTTCAACTGGGTCATCAATTAAATTGTTGTCAATTTTAAAAGAAATAGAGGAGTTTTCATTACCTGTTTTAAGTTTGATGATATCCCAAGTAGTCTTTACTTTGCTTGTTGACTCTGATATCAATCCTTGATAGTGATTTTTTTTGTTGCTTTTGTAATGACTTTATTTAATATCTTACAATAGTTTTTATAGTAAGTTTTAATGTTGTCATTGTTGGATAATCTATAAGCCCTATAGAGTTCACGCTTCCTTTTACATGAAATTTTTATTCCTTTCATTACCCATTGTTTATCTTTAAAATTGTTAACAACATTTACGTATTTTATAGGAAAATTAGCTTCAAATATTCTACAGAATACTGAATGAAATAAGTTAAATTGTAGGTTAACATCATCAGTTACAAAAATTTCTGACAAATTTTCATTTGTCAAGTCGGATTTTTTTATTTTATTTATTGGTAACTTAGGTCCCATGAGCCGTGGCTCGTAATAAATTGAATAATCGATGATTTATTTATAGTCCTGACTTTCTTTATTTTAGAGCTTTTTATGTTGTTTCTCCAATTGGATGATATCAGTTAGCTGAATCACTTGGGCATCGTGATCCGACAAGGCATTTATCACTGGTTTTATGCTATAATTACCTAAATTATGTGCTTCAATAAAAATATTGTCAACTAGCTGTCTAGTTGCGGCTTCGTCCGCATGTACTATTGAAAAGAGTAACTAACTTTTAGTTACACGTTAATTGATGGTGATACTATATTCTATATTATACTATATTAACTGTTTACCTTTAAAACATCAAATACAAACAGATTTGTCCAGTCCACTGCGCTAAGCGTACTTTTTTAAATTCATCTTTATTTCTCTATAAAACAGCTGCCTGGCTGCGGCTTCCACCGCAAAACAGCTGCCCGGCATTTAACAGCTAGCATACTCAATAACAGTGTAAAGAGCGCGCGCAATACGCTTGTATGATGGCATAGTAATTCCCATCGCAAAGTCTTGCACGGGATACGAACCCGTAACCCCACCCCTCCCACACCCCAAACTTTATACAATACCTGAGTGAATGCTTAAGGCCTAGATCACAGGAACATACCTACATTGTTTAAACAAAAATAGCAATAAAGCTCAAATTTACTCTACTTTTTTTAAGGTTTTTTTTTCCGGCAATTATTCGAATTTTTCTCGCCGTAAAAACCATCTTTGAAGTTCAACAAACATTAAAAAAAAAAAGAATTGGCCAAATTGGTCCAGGTGTTGTTGAGTTATGCGCTTACCAACACATTTTGCGATTCATTTTTATATTATAGATAGAAGTAGAAGAATTAGCTTGTATTCTAGTATAAAAATTTACTGTAGGAATCAGATTGAATGATTGCAGCAAAGCATTTAAGCTATGTTTACAATGGTTGTCTACTGAGAAGTCAACGTTAAGGTCACCACAGATAAGAGTTTCCATTTTAGCATTGACATTATTCAACAGTAATAATTACAGCTGTATTAGAAAAAGTTCAAATTTTCTTGAAGGAGACCTGTAAATGGATAATACTAAAATGTTTTTAGCATTCAGTTTGATAAGGGCAGCTGCACACTCAAAAACCTTCTCTACACAATAGTCAGCTACATTTATTAATTTTCCTCGTAAATTTTCTTCAATAAAAATACACACTCCTCCACCAGTGGACCCATCCATACAATAATGTGAAACTGGTCTATAACCAGGGATATTAATTTGAGATATCTGACAAGATTTAAGAAAATGTTCAGCTAAACAAATTACATTGATTTTTAATTTATTTTGCATCTCAAAATTTATTAATTCATGTACAAAATTATCAACTTTATTTACTAGGCTACGTATATTTTGATGAACCACAGCAAAATATGCGAATTTGGAAATCTTATTTTGTCTACAAGGGGTTTTTAGTGTCTCATTACTGGTATGAGGTGAATGATAAGTTTGATTTTTAACTACTTCCTGCAGACAATTTACATTCATTTAAAACTACCTTTTTGCCACACTTCCATCAACTGTCAATGGCCATCAGCATGGAATTACTTTACTTTGAGATTTAGCAATTTTGTCTTTTTGAGACTGTGTAATTAATTACATGGAACTTTGCTGACAGCCATGTTACCATTTATGTTTAAATGCTGCCCATGTGTTGTGAAATCAGATCTAATCAGTTTTGTTCAACAATAGTGAGATTCTTAAACTGTTTACAGATTTTACCAAGTTTTCTATTATAACTAATATCAGATCATGACGATGTAACACTGGTAAAAGAATAACATTGGTGTGTCCTACTTTAGGAAGAAATTCATTTAGTGTTGCAAGAGCACTCTCAGAGTTGTTACAAACTACATCATTGGCTCCCCCACAAATTACCAAATAATCTTCATTTGTCATATTGTTTAATTCAAAGGGGGTGGTATTTACAATCTCTTTCAAAGGAGCACTAGGCTTTACAAAACCAGACACCGAAAACTCATTTTGAACACATTCTGGCACAATACCTGATAAGTTCCTTGCATGGCTATCACCGAGTAAGTTATTTATATTTTTCATACTTCTGTTGAGTTTTCTGCTGGAACTCTGCCTTAACTCTTCCTTGTTGCAATCGTACACTTTCTTTGAAGTAACTTCTTCACTCCTCTCGTCTACTTCTTCTAAAGCAGCGAACTGATTTTGAATTGGTATTCTGAAACTGTTTACATGATTTGATGACTTCCTTTTCTTTACCACATCCGACCATGTTACTGAAGTGAAGCTACTGTTGATTCTATCTTCTCGCATAATTTCCAATTCTTCATGGATTACCCCAATAACTTCGCGAAGTGAAGAGATTTCATCAAGCAGTTGTTTTACTATATCAGAGTCCCAATGAGTAGAGTTACACATTTCCTCCATTGAACCAGATACTTCAACATCGCCATTACCGTTACTTACACATCGTTCGCATTTCCAGTCCATGGAAGATGTTTTTGTTTCGTCACTTACATTACTGCACTTGTAAAAATGATACCATAAATCACAGCAATCACACTGGATACCATTCTTAACCATTCTTTTGCATTTACCGCAATTATAATTACGTAAAATATTCCTATTAGTACATGTACCATCAGACAAACAACCACTCGGTGCCATGTTGCCATGTAAGGATTTTAATTCGCAAAATATTACTATCCTTATGTAAGACTCAATATTTTCATTGTTATACATAACAGTTCACAGATATAAGTGACAAGGAGAAAAAAGTTTCACCACATTCACCCCATGTTATTTAAAATTGTCAGTAGTCTGACAAATAATTAAGGGAACATTTGTTTCTATTAGAACACCGAACTGGAGAGATGTCAGCATCCTCTTGTACTCCGACAGGAGTAATGTCGGCCTCCTCTTGTATTCTCTCTGAGGCAACATCTGTTTCTATAAATTGCATTTCTTCTTTAGTGTACTTCATAAACTTATCAGCGATAGGCTTACAATTAGGAGCCAGATTCGCGAACAGTGAAGGATGTGTTACTTTTATCTTAGCTTAACTGCAAAATTTCAAACAGGTTTTTGTACCTCCAAAAATTATTTCGATGCTCTTATACTGTCTTAAAATATCATGTCCTGTTATGATATCAGCACACAGTTCTCACAGTATAGCTAAACTAGCCCTTTCATAAATGTACCCATGTATTGCCAGAGTGACTGTACAGTATCCAAGAAAGCTTGAACATAGTAACATGGTAGTCATCGAAACCTCTCCGGTTGCAGGACTTACCTTAAAATTACATTTATTTACGATTTCTTGAATCAGAAAACTCTCGGGGATACCCATGTCTACTAGAGCGCTCACACATATGCCATATATTTTGACTGTAATGGTTGATCTAGAAAGACAAGACAGAGAAGAAGCCGCAGTCGAACCCCCCCCCCCAAATTCCGGATCTTTCTCAGAGTCCACCCCCCTCCCCCTCCGAGGAAAACTCGGAAAAAACATTACACAAAGTTGGAAAAGCCCCTAACTTTTTACTAATAAGAAAAATGAAATTTTGTTGTGTAATATCTGTGTATTAATACTTCTGAACCTATACATATAGTTTTATAGGCGTAGTGGTATGTTGCCTTCTACATAAACCAATATTAATTTAAATAGAAAGTTATATCCAGTATATGTAAAAGAGTATGACATTATTTATCTTTGGTTTCCTCTCGAGTCGAGAGCTCTTTGAACTGAAGCCACTTCATGACAGTAGACACTGTTCCTGTACGTTGTTCGTCAGACCTGAGAGTGTATTGATTATTGTTGTTCTGATGTAGTTTTCGTTAAAAAAAAACGTGTAGGGCATCCATTTCTGTCTGCAGACTTTGCTGTAAACCTATAAGTATAGACATAATTAACCAATACGCAGCTGTAAACATATTGCCGCAAGAAAATATTTTCTAACATGCCATGCGCCGAGACGGGGGCCGTGTGTCACAGTCACTGACCATGTCAAGTACTCTAGATACCAACCAATACCAGTCAGCTGCAGCGCTTTCGCGAGAATTTTCGGATATGTTGTCGCCTCAAGGCACTAGAGAGCAGCACACAACATTAAACTGATTTTAGATATATGCTGCCAACATAATACTTTCGAGGAAAAAACTATCATTTCTCTATGGAGAACATATTTTCGTTGACACAACCAAATGTTCTCGGCGGAAATAAACGTAGCTGAATAATAAACTTAAATCAACGACATACATACGGATAGACCCAGCGTAGGCTATACTCTATGCACTACCGATGTGTGGCCAAAACAAAACAGCTGATTGTGGCCCGCTTTTGCTGTGGAAGATAGGGTTTATGACTTATTTCAGGTGTTGACATGTTAAATGTAAAGGGATTTACCTATGAAAGTCTGATTTCTTGTACTAGACATAAAACGCAAGTTATTTTTACACATTATATATTCATTTATTTGGTTGTAATACAAAATCAGACAAGTTATATGGCACTAATGCACTGTGCGACATTGTTTACCCTGTATTCAAAATACATCTGTGGTTAATAATTTTGGTAATTAATGGAATACAACACTGGGTTAAAAAATATTTAATGTTTACACCATGTTTCAATATTCGACACGACACCTTTGTACTTGCTGCAATAACCTAAATTATGCATGTGTAAATAATTTCAATGGTTCAGCTATATTGCACTGCCTAAATAGTAGTTTTTGTTGGTATTCCATTAGATCTCTTGACTTTTCTCGTCCATTTGTGTTCTGCAAAATAAAATTATACTAAGGAATGGGTAATAACAATCGTACTGCCAAAAATTGCAATGAATGAAACAGTAGCTATGCCGTTGGCTAATGACTATATTCTATTGTGCAATAGTGGCTTTTCTTTGAATTTAGCTGTAATATTTTGTCCCACCCAAAATTTACTTTTCTACGACATGAAACCAGTCCTTGAGACGCTCGTTCCTTGAGAGGGTGAATTCAGACACAACCTAAATAGTGTTCAAATCAAATGTAATATTTTTTTTATATAATCCCAGTGAAATATGACATGTACTTCCTCAAGAGTACATAATGAAATTAATTTTCAAAACCAAATAGGAAACTTAACAAAAGTGTTGTTAACGATAAAGGTTGTAGGTAACTTAATTTTGATTAAACAATTATTTTTTCATAAGGCCTTATTCATAGTCGTGAGATAGTTCCGAAATGATCCTGAGATCATCTTGCGCCAGTTAGTCCAGGGTTGGTCCTGACTTAGTCCGGACCAAGTGTTACCTTATTCAAATACTGTAAATAGGAATACCGGACACTCCTGCCGTTTTGCATGGGAAAGCCTGGCAACCGCCGACACTAGCGCTCCTCGCGTGAGATGGTGATTACTAGTGGCGGGAATTCAAAAATAAATGTATATCTAATGGCACATACGAGATTGTTACAACTTAAAAAAACATGATTTCCCAGATAGAACAGTAGAAATAAATAAGAGATTTAATTGTGTAATATTGGTGGAGTATATACATAATAATTTTTATTCAATATGGCTTTTAAATATTAAATAGACTCGTAATATATTTGTCACTGTTGGTGTGCATTGCATTTGTTCTGACATAACCTATGCATGCGGAAATATTGTGAATACTCTCTTGCAAGCGCTGAGGACATCAAGGGAAGCAAGCAAATAAA
>PNEQ01092351.1:0-14993 GCA_003012365.1 Medauroidea extradentata
GGTTCATTTTGGTTAAAATTATTAATAAATTTCACATCTGAATTCTATACTAAATGGTTGTTAAACGTAAGTTTTTTAGTACGTCACTTCCAGTAGAGTCAACACAACACCTTTACGTATATATATGAAAGTTTATTTTACTCCACACGTAAAAGTGAAAATAAGCAGTAAAATGTAATATACTTTAGTATACTACAAATTCCAGCAACTGCACGTTCACGTCACTTCCGCAATTGGCCCTTGACTTATTTGACATGTTCTGTAAGTCGCTGAGCCAATGAGAAAAATGTAACTAACCACATGCCCATTTGACCGTGGAAGCGAGCAACCAATGAGCAGCTGCTGTCTGCTTGAGAAAACATACATTCTTGGAGGCTAGCCTACTCGTCAGTCAACCCGCGAATTTTTCCGGGCGCTAGTAGGCACCCCTGTTTTTCGCGAAAATAATTTTGCCTCACTTTGTTTCGGTGCACATCAGCAGTTGTGTTTCGTGGTCAGTCATTGGATATTTAAACTTACACGAGCCTGGTATTCTACAGGCAAACCACAGACGTGTGTTGTTGCAGGAACGTTACTGTGATTGGCTCAGTCAAATGAGATACACGTAGACACGTTGCCAATAACCACGAAGCAGAATTGCAAATACACACGTAAGGCAATGAAACAAACTGGGCCAAAATTGTTATCGCGAAAAACAGGGGTCCCTATTGATATACTTGTGACACAACGTAGATATACGCAGACCAACAACAGGCATCAAATAGCGATATCAGGATTCTTATTGGCTCAGTCAAATAGGGCAATAGCTCCACGTAAAGAGAAAGCCAGTAATCTTCTGGTAAGCTGAACGTGTGTTGAAATCCAGCAAACAGTCAAGTTTTCCCGCGATAAACCATAATCTCTAACGATACCTTATCGCTCTATAGGTTTGCCGTCATCGAACCAGCCGTCCTACCTCTCCGTGAAGAAACAGTTCTCGATTAAATGTGACCTCAACACAATACCAGAACTATAGACCAAAACCAAGTGAGCTAGTCCGCAGATAATCTAAGGTTAATGTACTACGGGTTAGAAAGTAAATGTGTTTTTTATATGGGAGAGATTGGCATGTGGACCAGAAAAATACGAAACTGTAGTAGAATTAAACTTAAATAAGTTTGAAAATGACAGAAGTCATTTAACTTAGTTATAAAATAAAAATAAACCAACTTTCGCGTTTTAAATTACAAACTTTATGTAACTGTAAATTCAGGAAAGCTCTGTGATGGGTCAATTTGCACTCATTACCGACACCAGCGCTCAAGAGGTAGAAATTGACCCTGTTCTAAACTGTTAACATAGATCTTTCTAACCTGTAGTAGAATTAATCTCAGTTGAACTCAGCCGACCAGCAGTTTCAGCAAAGCCACTGGGCAAGCCCACGTAATAGAAGAGGTATCAGAGGGTGGGCACAGACACTCCGTAGAACAAGAGAGAAAACTTTCCGCTGACGACGCTAGGGGCGCTCACAGTTACTTTTCTTATTTTAAGCACTCTATGGCATAACATCATTTGGTTTCAGTAACTTATGTGCATATCTGCACCTTTTCTAAGTGGTCAGTGATTTGATGTTTTAAATCTCACTTGTCTTGCACAGAGATTAGAGAAACATACAGATAGAGCATAAGGTATGTTCTAGGGCGAGGGGTATCATGTCTTGAGTCGGAAGAGGGAGGACCACGGTCGTAGAAGAACAGGTCTGGACACTCGCCCGGAAACTTGACCCCCTTGTTGTTTAGCTGCACCGATAATGCTATACATTATTGACGCTGCAATCCGGGCGGTCGAGATAAAACTCCGCCCACTTCCCTCTCACTAAGATAAACAATTTATCAAAACGTGTTTTTGGATCAATTTATGAAATACTTCTTTCGCTCACAATTTTAAATCATGGCTCCAGAAATCTTTATTTACTTTACAATGTTAACAATGGAAAAAAGTGGGCGGAGTTTGAGTCCAACCGCCCGGATTACAGCGCCAAAAAGTACAACATTCTCGGTAACTTGACGAACTACAGCCAAACAACAATGGGTCAAGCAAAATACATTGGTAGATAGGCGAGTGTCCATCCGCCATATTGGTAACTGAAAAATGTTGCTTATTACCATAGCAACGAGTATAATGCGACTATGGGTTGGCCAACCATAACCTCGTTTCTCAATACATCTACAGGAACAGCTGATTGCACTCCGCCATATTGCAACCTGAATAAACAAAGCCAGCTTGGCCTCAATATTGGTTGCTAATGCTCCATCCGTACTTTTATCTCATCTCCGGTATTAGGCTTCTACTGGCAAATCACAGAAATATGGTGTCACAGTAACATTATTCTGATTGGTGCAGTCAAAAGAGACGTGCCTAAACAAAGACACACTGCCAATAACCATGAAGCAAAGCTGCCGATGTGCACGTGAGAGATTGAAACAAAATGGTGCAAGAACGTTCGGTGAAAACTCGTATATCTAACAGTAGATTACCATGCAATCATCTCGTAGGTTCCGTTGGGAAAGTTATTGAAAGTAAGTCAGAGGTCAAAACTTTATAACTGTGCAACGTTTTAAATGAAACATTAGTGTGGAAGTTAAGGGGTTAGGAATAGCTCCAGGAAAATGTTGTGGGGTTTAGTAGCCTTCAGGATAGATTTGGACACAATACTACTTGTGTTCCAGCTTTTGACATAGCTAATGGGACACTCGTTTCATAGCTAACATGTTATTTATTCGATGTTTTTGTAAGGGATGTCTAAAATGTAACAAAAACTTATTCTTACAAAAAAATACTGGCTCTGCTGTTAACGGAAAAGTGAAATATCCTCAAATTAATTTTAGATCATGCTGGCCTCGTAACGCATTAACATTTTCCTCGACAACTAGAGGCAAGAAAATACCGTGTGTTGAGAGACCTGTAGCATATACCCAACAGTTCAGTTAATTCTTTTATCAACCTTCGACATTTTTTTCATTTGCTTCTCGCCTAATTAGTATTTCACCAGGAGACAAGATATAGAGTTTTTGTTTCCTTGCAAGCTTGTTAACTGGTTTACACTTTCGCAAATGTCTGCAAGACTGTGATTCAGATTACACACTGTGTCAATTAACACATATTCAAAGTCTTTGAAAGATCATAGCGTATGTTTCAAGTCTAACCGTAAAAAGAGGGGGGGGTGACGTTGGACACGTAGGGTGTCTTTGGATCACTTAAAAAAAATTTTCTTTTTCATAAAATACAGTCTTGAGAAAAGAAATTTACTAGCGATACATTCCAAATAATAAATGTGTACATGAACTTTAATTAATATTTATTCTCAGTTGACACATGTAAAATAAAAATGTTGTACAAGTGTCACCTTACGAGTGCAAATTCACCCCCGCTTACGGAACTTAATACAAAAGAAATCTCCATTAAGGCCATGCTGTCTAGTTTATACTTTTTTAGTGGTATTAATTTTTTAAGCCTAAACGAGAGTAGGTATCAAAAATCTGTCTGGAGGTTGGCTTTAAAATCGTCTTGTCCATGCTGGCTGATTTTTTCAAGGCAATAAATATTATATGTAATGTTATGTAATTAACGAAATTCTGGTAAATTGCATTTTTAGTCGAAACCGTATGAATTCTTGCTCTGAAAAAAAAAATAGCTATTGTGACAAAAAACATTTCAAACAAAACTGCCAGACAAATTTTTGATAACTGCTCTCGTTTAAGATTAAAAAATAGTTTTCCCGAAAACAGTACAAACTAAATAGCATGGCCTTAATCGGTAACGTTTTCAATATCCTCTCAGTTCGTTATACAATCCCTAAAAACTTTGAGTCAACAATAAACCTTCAAGTAAGCAAGTGGGCATAACTGCTCACTTGGGCAGTCACTGACAGACAGTTGTTGTTTAAGAATCCATAGTACTGTGGAGCCTAACCCGTAGGTCTCTGAACTCGCAAACATTTCGTAGCCTCAGATGTTTCGCTATTTCGGGAGCAGTTCGCCTGATAGCAGGCCACCCGGGCATCAAATCTTATGCCTCAGTTGACTACACGCCAGGCACTTCTGTTTGCAAAGTTCGGAAAGCATTTTACTCCTCCTCGAATTACTCTTATATTTAATATAATGCTTATTCAATACTTAATTGTACAAGTTTCCGCCAATAAGAGAGAGAGAGAGAGATAGAGAAAGAGAGAGAGACACTTAACAGAGACATCAGAACAGTAAAAAAACACTAAGATGTGTTTTTCAATTACAATAATATACTTATTTATATGAGCCCGTTACCATACCGTAACTAAAACAAAAAGTAATTAAATTAACCATCAGATAAAACATACGTAATTTCATAATAATACCATGCATATAGCCACTGATTTTTGGTGAGAACAATTTTTCAGCCATTTGTTTCAACGCATTATGTGCACATCTGCAGCTCTACTTTGTGGTCAATGATTACAATGAATTTAACTCTCAACGTCCAGGGATTCAACCCGCTAATCACAAACGTGTGGTGTCTCAGTAACATTATTATAATTGGCCTAGTCAAATGAGAGACACCCGCTCACAAATTCGTGAAGCCACATAAACAGGTCGGTGCAAAATTCTTATCGTCAGAAATCAGTGGTTATAACGATACATTTAACTTCAGGATTACCAACTACGAAACAAGGTAAGTAAAACTTAATGTTAAGAGTTAGTGGACGGTGGCTTTCTCTTTACGTTTGAGACACGGAAAAAGAGAAGGCGATAAGTCGAATATAACACGTCCGTCAAACACATGATCGCCTCTAGGCGCGGAGTACTAAACTAGCGTGTAGTGTTTTCGTAGAACCCATTTTTCAATGGGACTTCAAGCGATAACCACGTTGTTTTTGTAAAAAGTTTCCCGTAATGTCCAATGCAGGTTTCTATGGCTTAGTTTTACGATTACAATCGATATTTTCTCTGCTAAAGCAACGTGAAAAAGTCATTTTAAGGACTTTTGAGGAGTTTGGGAATCATGTTTTTAATACGAGGACGGCATTTTGAAATCATAACGACACAGTTTGAAGTGTGTTTTCTTTTCGTACATAAACGCATTGGAAACATTTTTAATAGTAATACAAGAAAAACACTTTCCGTACCACTCTACAGCACGACCCGCGGGTCCGGTCCACCAACTCTTAACAAGTAAACGACTAAACCGAACTGAGTAATTGAATTACAACAAATAGGAATATCAAAAATAAAAAAAATAATAAAAAATAAACACAAATAAACTACAATAACTGATAAAGTTATAATACAAGTAATAGGCACGCACATTAACTAGTGATTAATGCATAGCCTGGATATATGATTCCAGGACTGGCAAACCTGAAACATCCCCACATGAACTCCTGACTCAACTATTACTATATAACCTATCTCATACCAATGACTGCCGAAACACTGGGAGGTAATTAAACTTGGACACGGCTGAAACCCTGAAGCTTAGAACATGAAGACATCGGCCGTGAATGCTTACGATCTGTACAACTAACATTGCCACAAAATTACAGCTGAACCGTTTTCGTGGCAACGCAATGTTTTATTACAATAACTATAAACACTTAACATTTGCCGCAACGAAACTAGTACTGAGGTGAAAGAGTGGTTTTAGAATGAATACACATTCGTTCTTGGACTAAATTAAATAATTTAAATATACATAAAAACACATCCCTCTAGAAAACTATTTTATGTTGTCACAGAAAACGTACACACATTGGACCGATACACTACCGTCAACATTTTTAAACACCGGAGTTTACTCGCAGCGCCATAAAGTGTCTTCTGCCTGACATGAGGCATACATAACTCGTGCGAGATGTCCTTCTTCCACTAAATAACGTACGATGATTCCTCGTGCAAGGTGTGCATAGTACGATATCAGCAGCTAAGCAGTTTTTGTACAAGATCCTGCAGTTTGCATTTCTAAGCTGGTCATGTGTCCTACTGTATTTATTCAGTATAGATGTGAGTAAATCACAGCTACAGATTACAAAAAATAAATTGTGCGTTGTATGATTACAACTAACTGTTTTCGTATACCAAAACAGTTAGTTCTGATCATACACTTATAGGTGATGGATACAGGAAAAGGAAATAACTCGGGCATCCAGAAAATATTGCAACAAAGCATTATTTTGAGCGTGTTTATATGTGTTCCGTACCTAAAATACGTGTACGTTTACTAACATAATGGTTATGATCACTGATTCATAGTGAATTTCGTACCAACTTGTTTCAGTGTATTACGTACACATCATCAGCTCTGATCCGTGTTTATTTCATAACATGAATTTGTGCAGAGGCGTCACTCTGGGCCAATCAGAATAATGTTACTGAGACATCACATGTCTGTGATTTGTGGGATGAATCCTTAGACGCTGATAGTTCAAACTTCCAATTATTGACCAGTAGAGCTGCAGATTTTAACTCAAGGTACTGAATCAAACTTATGCAAAATTATTTTCACAATTAATTATTGTCTCTGGCTAATGAACATCATTCGAGGCCATCAACCAGTCTCCAGCAGCAAGATACTTGGTGGCAAATATGAACTGATTCTAGCAAGCATGTATTGTTGTTACTACACAGAATCTCGTATGAAAGGTCTCGTGTAATATTGAATCTAGCGTCGTGTAAATACCTGCATTAGAAGTCAAAGTTTGAAGAATGTTTGTCTGGTCGTCGTGAACAACGAAGAGCATAAGAAATTATGATTGGCTTCAAGAGTTAGTTCTGCTCGTTTCTTGCGGATAATCCACGACCTTCCGTCTTGCTCCTTGGCTGGTCTTTCTCCTTCTATTTTATTTTCTCTGTTTTTGTTCCCAGGCTCGTGCCAGCCGCGAAGATTGCTAGGCGTCTGGCCAGCGAACGAACAACGTCTGTCATTGGGCTCACTCTTAAGATATTATACCATCATCCAAATACTGTACCGTCACCCGAAAGTTAAGTTTAGAAAACCCACTTTCGAAACCAAGGACTCGACAAAGTGTTTGTATCACTATGAAAAACTTAAGGTTCGGAAACTTGTGTTTCATCAACGAGAACTGGTGGAAAATAACAAGCCGTATTATAAAACTTTTTTTTCTTTACGAGCATTAATGTAATTGTGAAAACAATTAATTATATTATATTAATTAGTTGTTTTAAGACCCATGCAACCATTTTACTGGCATATTAAAAAAAATATTTAATAACTTTCATTGAAACTTAACTATATAGCTCGTAATTCTCTTCAGTGTAGCTGAAAAAATGTTTACATGTAACGAAAATAACGAAAAATATAATATCGTGTGTATATTGTTTGTGTATAAAAATATCGTTTCGTAATTTATCACTGTAGTACTCGTTACTTATGAAACCCCAGTTGCACTGTTCACACCGCGCACAAAACAAACTTTCATAATGAAACTTGAATTACGTACTAAGGTTTCCACAGTTATGACTTTATTGCGCTGTTTACTTCGCACTCAGGCATCAGTTTTCCAAAGACATTGTCTCTGAAGCTGGACTTAGGTTTACGATATAAACGTACTGACAAGTAGTGAAGATACTCGGGTTGTCAGTAACTTTTCACAAATTAAATTTGTTAAAAAATATTTGACGAAAATTACTAGAAAATTAAAGATTGCATTATTGACATCAATTCACTGATTTTAATAAGTAAAATTTAAAACAAATAAAAATGATAACACATATTACGTGACCTGTAGAGCAAATTTGTTAGTTTTACTCATAACGTAATTCTGTTTTTTCTGCGTGTTGTACTACCTTCAACAAATTATTTAAACTGACACTTTAATGCCGGCAAATAATTTAAGACAGAATCTGTGAATATTTATTCATTGCAGAGATTTTCAACTAATTTACTTTATTTTTAATACCTACATCTGTAATCAGTACAGCCACGATTTTATGGCGAAAAGATTTTTGCAACATTTGATTCCAATGCGTCATGTGCACACCTGCAGCTCTGCTACATCGTCTGTGGTTGTGTGATTTTACTCTCACTTGCCTTGGCAAATTATAGACGTACAGACTCACAATAATCTTATCCTGATTGGTGCAGTCAAATGAGAAACGTGTCTGAACAATGACACACTGCCAATAATCGTGAAGCAGAGTTACCAATGTGCACGTGAGACACTGAAACGAAGTGAGGCAAAAATATTTTCGCAACAAAATCGTAGTCCTAGTAATCAGTAAAAAATGACTGACTACATCAGAGAAATTCACTCACTGGTAAAGAAAACAATGGCAACTCGTGCGATAGTTTTGGTGAAACGCGCCTAAGAAGAATATTTATCCTTCTTTAAAGCACATGAATGTTCTTAAATAAAACCTAGGAGTCACTGTTAAAACATGGGTTATCGTCTGTTTACAACCAAATAAAATTATCTTCTAGTTACAGAACATCCGATAAAGTGGGGTACAACTTTAGTTAAACCACATCACTGGTGCTATTTCCTTAGGTATGAAACGATATTATCTTTGTAGCTATATAACTATACGAGCAGTCAGTTTGAAGATCGACTTAAATTAGTCATCCCATATACATATAACTAAGTTTACCAAATCCAAAATCACCTGAACACACAGTAAATTGTACTACTTCCGAAGGCGCTCTCGGTTCGAGATAAATTGATCACTTTTGAAATACTAGTTACTTTTTTGCAGATAGTTTATAGTTTCCTTCCCCTATTCAACATAAACAAAGAGACATTAACAACAGTCAAATTATATAGATTGTAACGACGAATGCGACAGTTAACATTTTAAACAATCGAAAATGATATATGTTAACTATTATTCTAGAAGCGATGTTCTTCACAAGTACTCACTGTATTGTGAACCACAGCAGGAATGTTTGCAGAAACAGGACAGCCCTTGTCAAGAAGAATATTTGCGTAGACGAAGGAGTAGTTTGTAAATGGACTGCTCCAAGATTATATTAGTTACCTGCGCATGTCAGCACTGTCGCACTAGCTGCCGTCAGAAATGTCATAGCCCGGGCCTTGGTAGCTGAGACAGTTATCTTGCACCACAACGAAGAGTCCGGCAGGAGAACACAAGCGACAGAAGGAATCTTGTAAATACCGTGGAACGGTTCGGAGGGCACTGCAGCCGGCGAGGTCAGAGGTCAGGCCACCAACCCCAGGGCGCGGATATCACTCCCGACAACTCGCGGGCCTGCTATGGGCCGACTGCGATGATCAGGCAACCTCGCCCTGCCCCGCCGTCACATCCTTGGCCTATAATCGTCGTTGTCCCGTCTCGCTCCGCGGCCCCAGAGTGCAGTGGACCACGGACAAGACTGCCTCGATGTCTTCTGCCGGCCTAGCCCAGCCCCAGACCACCACTGCACCGGAGCGATACTGCGCCAAGGAATCTGTCCACTTCTTATATCATCTATGTACTTCACGAACGAGTGCGTTTATGTTCCAACTATGCTAGCCTGTTCTTCCGATGTCTATTGTGCTTGTACATCTGAGTGTCAGTGTTCGCTTACTATAATCCATAGACCCACAAGTTTGTCGCGAAAAGACTTTTGCACCATTTGGTTTGGATGCCTTACACGCACACCTGCAACTCTGCCTCATTGTCAGCGATTGGATGTTTAAACTTTCACTTGTCTTGGGGTTCTGCTGACGAATCAGACGTATGGGGTCGTAATAACCTTATTCTGATTGGTGCAGTCAAATGAGAGTCGTGTCTGAACAAAGACAGCTGCCAATAACCATGAAGCAGAGCTGCCGGTGTTCACGTAAGGAATCAAAAGAAAATTGTACAACATTGGTTTGCGACGAAATCGTGGCACTAGTTATGACGGACGTCCGAAGGAGATACGAGACATCTGTGTCCCAGAGCTGAGCTTTACATCACCACAAAGATGGTGAATCACGTGAAGTAGCATACTTCGTGGCAGAGAGGGTCGTGAGCCGTTGAGACCACGGCTATCTTCCTGGGTGTACCTAAACCTATTACTGAGAAGGGAGATGAAAAACCTGCATTGACACAGTAAAAAACCCCTTAGCCGAAAGTAGTGGAACGACTCAGCAGTTGGATACTGGAATATAAGGAAGGTCCTGGTTTGTTTATTCGTGGAGTTGTGAAGAATCTACCAGAGGGCAGAGAGGACAACATTTCCTTTGTTTGGTGGACGCTAGTTTAACTTAGATACTGCATGAATAGAGCCCGGAACAATTCGCGGGTTGACTGACCAATAGGCTGGCCTCCAAGAATGTATGTTTTCTCAAGCAGACAGCAGCTGCTCTATTAGCTGCTCGCTTCCACGGTCAAATAGGCATGTAACTAGTAACATTTTTGTTATTGACTCAGCGACTTCCAGAAGGTGTCAAATAAATCAAGGGCCAATTGCGAAAGTGACACGAACGTGCAGTTGCTGGAATTCTGGCTTGTGTCGGAAAGAAAACACGAATTTTTCAGGGCCCTAATGTATGAAACAACGCATTTATGAAGGCCGAGGTAAAATGGATTCTCGCACTTCCTTACCTCCAGTAGATACCTGGACTGCCTGAATTTTCTGGCCTGCCACTGTTGTTTCATTTTTATTCGCACTTGGAATCAGCTAATACGTAGCTACACAACTAAAGAGTATTGAGTGAGAGATTTCAGCAACATTTAACATCGAGGTCTTTTGTGCTGGTGGAGGGTGCCATTAGATGATTATGGAGCAGCGCCGGAATGTCAGGGCGGGGGAAACGGGAGATCCCCGAGGAAACCCGCCGACCAGCGGCATCGTCCGGCACGATTCCCATATGCGAAAGTCCGGGGACCGACCCTGTCGGCAATCGAACCCGGATCGCCTTGATGGAAGGTGAATAGTTCGAACATTCGGCCACCGCGGCCCCAAAAGAGTAGTGGATTCAGTTCCCAAAACGACGCTAGCAAGCTGTCAGAGAAGTGGAATCTTTCGTAGACTATATTTACGAGGCCAGCCATGAGCTGGTTCCATTTCTGCGTAGTCAAGTACCGTACCGCGTGTGGTTTCTTCTGACAAACCCTCAAGTGCCATGCAATGTGCAATGCAGTAACAAGACGATTGATTTATCCCACTGTAAAGTTATATTCTGTGATATTTACATCACTGAGTTACAATGTTGTTCGACTCATTTTACTGCCCACTATCTTGAAGACAAACCAGGCACACTGTACCAACAGGACAATGCTATATTGCATGTGTTTCACATCGTCCTACAGTTTGTGGTAGACCACCACGTCACACCGCTCCCTTGACATCCACGTTCACGAATTCTGTCACCAATCGAGAATGTGAGCCCGCTGCAGGAAATCCACGTTTGTGAACGGATGATTTATGAACTATAGACAAGAACTGAAGCAGCATGGGTGGATATATCCTAGCGAGTCGTGCATCAATGGTTGTCGCCACTCGTGGAATAGCCACACATTACTCACTTCCTCATTTCCCGTATATCATCCTGAACTACAAGCGTAATTACGTCACTTATGTACCCTGTCCAAGAAAACTAGTTGCGATATCCCTCGTCTTCATTTGTTCTACAGTAGCCGAATACGTGGCACTGCGCTAGCTGTAACAAATTCTCATATTAACATCTAGATGCCACCGTCCTGTAAGTCACATTGTATAGAGAAATTAACCGCTTTCGTTTGTAGCTGTCGTGTCTTAAGATGACAGCAAAATATAGGCGCACAAACCTTGTGAAACATAAATTCAAAACAAAACGTAGATATTTGCTGTGACTGGGAAATGTATGTAAGGTTTAGTCTTCTCGAAGATGACACTTCTACGAACAATTATCTCTTATGCTTAGTGAGCTAACAGTATATTACCAATGATTTATGCTTTTCGTATAGAATATTCCGCCTTGCCGGTAAAATACATACAATCACATGCAGTATATCTTTCTTCCAACTGAACGTGTCTCGTTACGAATATAACTTACACAACCTTTTAAGAAAATCACTTAAAGTATGGATTTACTGTAATTGTATTTTTTTACTGAATTGTTATCTACGTGTCTGCAGACTCAAAAAAGATAGATTAAAACACAATGTATGTAAAGTAGAGTATTTAACAAACTATGTCGCAAATAAAAATACAGTTCAGAAACGTAGCCTGCCGTACTCCAATGAGTTTCCAACTGGCATGTTGTCGAGAGAATATCTTCGAGGAAAATGTGTATAATTATTGACCTTCTTACACTGCTATTATATTTTATTATTTTATTATTACATTTGCACGCCAATTGTTGCAAGATTTTCTGCTTTTCCAACTAAATGTTGTCGCGACATTTCTGAATAGTTTCCTTCCACTTGATAATACAGAAATGTCCTTAAAAATGTAGTTCAAAAATGAAAGTCAAACAAGATTATTCCCTCTTGTGTTGTTTACCAAAAATATTGCTCAAAATAACCAAATTGTTTCTTATACATGAACTCTGCATTCAAAAAAACGAATATATACTGCACAGAATGGCTCCTGTAACAATAATTTTTAAGAAACTTAAACTTTTTCTAAGGCGAAAGACACGTTGACTCACCATGCAAAATAGACTACTGTTAGAATAAATAAATTTATTTATATTATCGTTTAGTTTCACGCATGTTTCATAGATACTTAGGGCTTTGAGTTTCCATTGCACCAGCTTTGAAGTTTCAGAGCGAGTACATGTCCTGAACCGACTCTCAGTTATATTGTTTTTAATGTTCAGCTCATTGTTGTAAAAATACTATTTTAAATACGGCTAGTTATTTAGTTAACTAACCAAAATTCATTCAATCTGTAACAATCTCAAAATAATACAGATTTTGTTTTGGAACAATTAGCATATCAATGGTGTTATACAGTACGGGTATTATAAACATGCAAGTCTGGTTTCTATTTAATCTTTTTAGACAAAAGTTAGATGTCGCTTATGTAATGTGTTACAAAATAACTAAATATAAACTGTATAGTGAAATAAAATGCAGCTTTATTGATAAAAAAAAGATTTCAAGGAAGTTTAATAATGTTTTGAGTAATTCAAATTTAGTTGATAAGGCCCTTACTGAGTAATACATATGCAGTGAAACTTATTTTTAACAAAACTGTGAAGCGATTTTACTATATATAATCTCTTTGAGACTAAAAAATTGTCGCAAAATACGAAGAAATAGGAGCTTGCAAACTGAAAAGTGACCGACACAACTTACGTTAAAAGTCAGCGTGCCAGTGACTCCGAGCTGTTACCGGGTAATATAACACTCTTGTTACATACCTAGTGTTAGCTACTCTGATAACTAGGTAGAGGAATATTTCGCTAGTTCAGTGACGTGCACGTTATAATCCACTATTAGTTTCTTATCACCGGAGCAGCAGACAGTGAACGAGCAGACGAGGCTCGAGTGTGATACGACAGCGTGTTATAACATGAAGATTATTGAACACGCGCTTTCTTTTACGCTAGGTTAACTGTTTCAACATTCTTCCATCACTGCTCTTAATCTTGCTTTCTTGCTTTACACATTTTATGTGCATGTTTATTCAATACTAACCGCTTTCGTAGGAAACAATATAACATGATGGCGCCTGCAGTTTCATCTGTTTTGCTTGTAGCTCGTATAGAAAATAATTATTTTACATGTTTCATTGCACGGCATTTATTAATTTAAGAACTAAATCGTAGTTGTGGCAAACGCCGTTCAACTGAAGACTTTTAAGGTTAAGAACGTTTTGAACCAACCAAATAAAAATATGTACCGTTAATTTACAAATAAGATTTATTCATATTGTAATTTAAATATAGACGTAGATATTTAAAAAGGGAGAAGAATAGCCTTAGAATACTAAAAGCCGCATTTTAAAAACTCACAACTTAAGAACGTGCCACTGTCATAGCGATGTTTTTTATCCTAATTTTTATCATACAATATAGATGCGAATTCAGCTATTTAATAATCGAGTGTAAAAACCACCGAAGGCTTTTAATTCATTTAAATGACGTTCAGAATTCATTTCTTATCGCTGTGGATTTTAGCACTTAAATTAAAAACTTAAAAACATCCCACTCAGAAAACGATTCCTTAAAAAGTAAAAAATAATAATTTCATATTAATGTTGACCTTTAAAAATGCATTAGGGGACCTCTAAGTCAACAAAATGGGGAATTTAAATTAACAAACTTGAAACATACAAAGTAACTGTAACCAAACTTATGTTTATTGTGTGAACCTACAAATGTGACAATTCCAAAAAATAAACAATGGTCTTAAATAAGGCTAAATTTAAACCAATTTTTTATTGATGCGTAGATTTGGGGATGTAGTGTTGTGGTTTTGTTCTATTGTGTTTAAATTCCGCAAATTTTAACTACCTATTTGGCTTACTTAGCCCCCCCCCCCCCCAAAAAAAATTCTTTTAAAGGTCAACAATAATTTACGTCATTATTTTACTTTTTAAGGCAGCGTTTTATGTATACTATTTATGTTTTTGATTAATATTTGTAGTTTTCAAACTTTAATGCTCCTACAATTACTTCAAATGTCAAAACTTTTTGAAGTTTAAAAAGTATTGAGGTATTTGATGTCACATAAAAAGCATTGAAATCGTCCAACCCCCATTGTGAGCTACGAAACCACAATCAGTAATAGCCGTAAAATTTATAACACCTCTCCTTTTCGATCGGGGGTTAAAAATTTCATCATCGGGTCGTGTATTCAAAACTCTTGATTACAACGAAAATTACAGATTCGTAGCATACGTTTTAAAAATATAGCTTTTCGTAGTTCTTATTAAAAACCGTTCCAGGTTTCTAGATAACTGTTTGCATAGCGAACATATCTTTTCAAGCATTAATGTTAGGTCCTTGATTTATTTCGCTGAGAAATAATTATAATGACTCAAATTAAAGTGAGTTATGGTGAAGTTTAGAGTAAAAATGCACAACAGTTAGTAAGATAAATTTT
>PNEQ01092351.1:15093-68126 GCA_003012365.1 Medauroidea extradentata
GTGTGTGTGTGTGTGTGTGTGTGTATATATATATATATATATATATATATATATATATATATATATATATACATACATACATACATACATACACTAACTGTCCCGTTGCGGCTTCGCCAACGTGTAGTTTAGAAAAGAGTTACTAACTTAAAGTTACGTATTAATTGATGGTGTTACTATATTCTCTGTATACCTTTAATTTGCGAATTACCGTAAATTGGTTTGTATATCTTAACGCACGCAAACTTTAAAGAAACGAGCACGTCGATTTCACGTTAGGTTAGTTTCACTATCTCAAAAAAATATTTTTTTTTTCCATCTATTCACCCTCTTAAATTTCGATTTTCGAAAAACCCTAAAAGTACTTTTAATTTTTGAATCACAGAGCATATTGATGGCTCATTAAGTAACAGAGATATCGTGGATGAATCGAAAATATGTTTTCCAGCTTTCCGTCCCTTCCATTCGAATTGCTAGAAATGCTAAAATCAAATATTTGGTAAGTAACTTACTTTGTTTTTAATTAATCTTTATTTCTCTATGATAATCAATAACTGTCTTTTGCAACATATCGATTGCAACTTCTCAGTTATTTCAACTTCTCAGTTATTTCTCCGTGGTCGATACTCACTTTTCGGGAGTTCTGTAATATTTACTACTTCTTACATACATAACTGTCGAATTTCGAAAAACCCTGAGTTCTGTTTTTGATATTTACGTAAGTTTCATTTTAAAGCATAAACCACCTCGATATCTCAATTGGCTTAGGAGATACGGATGATTACTTGGAAACACGTTATATTTTTTTACCATATTTCAAGGACGAATGTTGAATAATCCTGAAATTACTCTATAGATATTTGCGTAAGCTTCATTTTAAAGCAAACACCACCTCGACAACTCAAATGGCTGAGGAGATACGTGTGATTAATTGAAAACACATTTCATTTTTTAACGACTTTCAAGGACGAATTTTGAAAAATCCTCAAACAACTTTTTAGACATTTACATGAGCACCATTCTGATGCAAACATCACCTCGATATCTTAAGTGGTATAAGAGAAATAGAGGATTTATTGAAAACACATGTAACGGCTTTTAACCCCCTTAATTTCCGAAATTTTGAAAAATCGAAAAATAATGAAATATGCATTTTCTAAGGCAATGTTTAGAAGTAAAAATATTAACAATATATCATCAGGTAAGTGAGTTATCGAAAATTTCGCGAAAACACGTTTCGCCCCTTTTCACCCCTTTAATTTTCGATTTTCGAAAAATCCTTCCTTAGTGGGTGCCTACGGAGCGGAAGCTACGTTGAAAATTTCACGTTTCTAGGTCCAGCGGTTTGGGCTGTGCGTTGATGAGTGAATGATTGATTCAGTGGGGCACTTCATTTTATAAATAAATAAATAAATATATATATGGGGGGGCTGAATTGAATTCCAAGCCATGCTAATTCCAAAATCTAAGAATTAGCAATAAAAGATAATATCTTCATTGTGTGCAATTTATTTCTATCCAAAATATGTTACTAATCACAGTCAAATTATTCTATTTTTATTAGTAATCATATCAAGACAGATATAAATGCACACGAAAATATATGACATATATATATATATACACACATATATATATATATATATATATATATATATATATATATATATATATATATATATATAACTGAAGAGATAAGCTCATAGAAACAGCCAAAGAATAAATCATGAAAAACTATTATACCTGGCCTCAAACTTTGAACGAAGTGTACAGTTTTTTTAAGCAAGCAACGTGTTCCCCACACACCGTATACGGTTCGTTATCAAATATATTTGTTTGTCAGCATCGCAGGTAAGTGAGGAATGTCGAGACATGTAGACTAGTAATGATTGTAAGCTGTCAGTCAGTTGCACAACTATCTTGTAACAGAAGCAAGAATCTAACGCGTGGCCTGCGATAATTTATCGCTTTATTGTTTGTAAATCGTTGATTGTGTTAATTCTCAGGACATAAAAATTTTAAGAAATCTTAGATAAGTTCTGAGTTCATTAGCAAGTAATATTACCTTATCAAGAAGATTACACATATCAGCGCTGTACATTACAATACATATTATCACCTCAGGTTCAGTGAGTGGCTATCCGGCTTTACTTTTCAATATCCCGCATAGAATATTTGGTTATGTTTGTTGCTACGTACACCATCCCATTCTTATTATTCCTTCATATACTTTACCACTTTTTAAAACTAACTTTCTTCTCAGTCTGTTCGGCACTAATCTGGCAATCGATTTTAAACCAACTTCCCGAAGATACAGAGACTTGTAACCCTAAACAAAGTTCAGAACTGCATGACAATACAATATTAGAACAATTGGGAAATAATTTCTACTTAAATAGAAAAAGAGTTTAATGTACCATGTTAAACTTACTTCCCGATGAGCTAGAAAATTTAAAGTTAAACATCGGCTTAGAACTGGATGACAATGAAATATTAATTCTTTTTCTTGTCGATGTGTTTCTTTGTCTGTTCGGATAATTTTTTCTTGTTTAAAATCGAGTGCAAAATTTCACACACACAAGATTATAAAGCAGAAAATAACATTTAAATAAAATACTTTTTAATTTACGATGTTTTTAAAACGAACGAAAAAATATAAAAGAGTTACGCCTGTGAAAATACTTGTAAGATTTAGTTAGATGGCATGGTCCAAAATACTGTCGTAATTCTTTGCCAAATTGTGGTCGATTTTGTGTCAATTGTTAGATGTCAAAGTGGCAGACCAATGCCAGAATGCACTGTTCCACCGCACCTGGCACAAGAACTTGATGTTTGTTTTCAACGGAAACTGACTGTGTCATATACACTTGCGACAAGAGGACTTTTTGTTTGTAATGCATGACATGATGGTCAATTATTCGTCTTCAAATACCTTCATATCCATACAGCGCCAAAGTTTTACGACATACAAGGCAATTTTCATAATGGCGGAAGGCTTGAATGAGCGTTTGCAGATGGGTGACATACGCGATAACATAAAACAATGTTCTCAGTTCTGTAATTTTATCGCACACGGTTTCCGATTTGTTTTCCAGAAAACACTGTTTCAATTTTCTATTTTCAACGGCTCATTGCTCCCTTCATATTAAATTTTCGCGATACGTGTTCTATATGTTTTCTACCTCATTTTTCATAACGTTTCATGTGCTAAAGTGTGTCTGTCGAATTCAGATACATTCTGTGCATGTCAACTTGTAGCCTGAAATGTGAATATTTTCAGTTTGGTATGTCAGTTGGTTCTAGTATCGTATGCAAAACCTCAAAATGATAATTTTGAAATTTACGACCCATAACGCAAAAACTATGAGAGCAAAATAAAGTCACAAGTTATGTCTAAAATAAGAAAAAATATCTGGTACAAATACAAAAATTAAATTATGACAGTAAATATTTCTGTAGGCGGTGTACTTAATCAAATTTTGTGGTTTGAAATGGTCATATTTAAAACCGAAACGTTGAGTAAGAAACATTTTTTAACGTTAATTCTCCACCCATTCAAGAGGAAAAATGTTTGATGCAGCCATACATAGTTTGTGTATGATGAAACCAGTATGTATTTAATCCAGCAGTATAGATGATGACCAGAGATGATGGTTTATCGCGGGAAAACTTGACTATTTGCTAGGCTTCAACATACGCTCAGCTTATGAAAAGATAACTGGCTTTTCCTTGTACGTGGAGCTACTGCCCTATTTGACCTAGCCAATAAGAATACCGCTACTATAATATTTGATGCATGTTATTGGTCTGTAGACAGCTACGTTGTGTCAGTGTTTTCAAGGCTATGTTGGTACAAAACATTTTCGCGATATACCATCATCTCTAATGATGACTTATGGCGGGAAAACTTGACTGTTTCCTGGGTTTCAGCGTACTTTCAACTTACCAGAATATTACTGGTCGATGCTTGTACGTGGAGACGATACGCTATTTGACTGAGTCAATATGAATCCCGTTATTGTAATATTTGATGCCTATTATTGGACTAAAGATATCTACGTTGTGTTGGACGTACGTCACCCAATCATACATGTTAAAGAAACTACAGTATTTTCAAGGGTATGTTGGCACAAAACATTTTCGCGAAACACCATCATCTTTATCCAGCAGATATTTTTGGCTGAACAAACTATGAACCGTGCTAAAAGTTGTTGAACAAAACACAGTCGAAAGTTTACTGACCTAAACCCTTATATTGAGAGGTCTAAACTTGACAGGTATACCAACTATAAAACACTTATTTGGCCATATAGGAAAATATATACTTTTCTCTGTAACAAACCTTCTTCTCTGTGCAGTTACGAGTTAGGTAGGCAGGGCTCTTAATTCAGGTACCGGAAAGTAAGTATTAGTATACATTTTTCTTATAGTGTCCGTCCCCTGACAGACCTTGAAAGAGAAACGTTCCACAGTGATGTTTTTCAACTTGCAGCCTATCAAGTCTTGTTAAACTGTATTTCCCTTGTTATTAGTAACTACAGTGTTATTTCAATTCATTAGCAAATCTGTGAGTTACAAGCATGTATACTGTATCATAGTCCGGCTGCTTAGCTCTGTGGATAGCGATCCTGGCCAGTGGTACCAACAACAAAGGTCCCCGGTTCGAAGAGGAACTTTTAAAGTTACCTCCCTGGGTTCAGTACTGGGTGTTGTGTTGTCCTTTCATATACATACATACTGTGAAAGACAAAGAAAGGCAAACCATTGCAGTTTCACCTTATCTTAGTCGCACCTCAGAAGGTTACCTTGAGGTCCTATATAACCCCTGGGATTAAAACACATCATACCTACCTTATCGTGGAAGTCAGCAAGTTCAATTAATCTCAAATACCACTTTATTTCTCGTCAACGTTCCTCGTTTTTCGTCAGTATAATAAATCAAAAAACAATGTTTTTCACCAATATGAGCACAGGCAAATGGACACATGTTATAAGATAATATAATTATTTTTCTCACATAGGTAGTCAGTAATTACAATGCAGTAGTCCATAAACAGCTGTGAACACAAATATGAATTTGTTTCATTTCCTTAACGTGTGAGTAGTCAGTCCCGGGATGTCCGCGGTAGCCAAGTGGTTAGGCAACTCGCCTCCCACCATGACGATCCGGGCTCAGGCCCCGGCGGAGTTGGTCAAAGTTGTTTGCATGTGGGAAACGTGGCGAACGCTGTTATTGGGCGGCAGGTTTTTCTCTGGTTACTTCCGTTGCATTCTGCAGCTACTCCATATGTACAATTTTATTTCATTAATTCAGTATGTACCCCAAGAAGTAAGTTGGCAATGGGCTGTTAAACCATCTCGTAAGATTCGTGGTGTCAGCCAATAGAAAGAATAAGGTCCTTGTAGTGTCGCGACTTGCACTGGGCCTGACTGCGACTAAAGATCAAAAATTGAAGTGGGTGGTAAGGCCCAAGTTGCGATAACAAGCCTCTTTATCGTCTTTATCTTGTGTAAAAAAAAATATGGCTATTGCTTTGCAATTGAAAGGCATGTCTTATCATTTCGAAAATTACTATTGTAATTAGAGGTCTTCTATTTTCCCAGGTTACAAAACTTTTAAAAACCAGTCATGGAAATTAAAGTGTTTGTCTAACGTATAGAGAACCTGCTTATTTTTCTGTCTGCTGTTATCAGTCTGCAGTGAGAGACTGTCGCCTATTAAAACCAAAGTCCGGCCACCCTGCCAACCAAGTTATGTCGAGCAAACAACGAAACAAAATGGTTTACAGGATCGGGCCAGATATCAATCGTGCGTTTTGTAAAATCACCCGTTCCTCGCTCATAGCAGAGGCAACCAGATGAGAACTCTTCTCTGACTGGTCAACGACAGATAAACAGTACGTACCACAGTCTTTGATACTTCAAGGAAGACCAAATGGAACATCAATATCTAATACTACACGCTGGAGGGGGGTCTAACACTTCCTTGAAACAAACAAGGGGCACATATTTATTTTATTGAATGTTATAATACGACACTCGTTGTTCGTCTTAAGGTTCATATCTAGGTAGGCTGCGTTGGTGTGTGTGAGGCACAAAACAGATGGAGCGTTAAGAGTGACGTTGGTCGGCGTATGTAATACATTATCGCCTCTACACACAAACCCAGCAACTGGCGCACAGAGCTTTACTATTGTTCATTTCCTTATGGGGCTTTAAGCGGTGACCATATAATTTTATTTGCGATACTTATAGTTCGAATTCCAGCGCCTATTTCTATTATTGTGGTTTTCGAATCCGGTTGGAATTTTCCTAGATACGGGAGTTTAAAATAAGCTGCATTTAGCCATATCGAGAGTCTTGAAAATCGTGTTTCCAATAAGCGATCCTAATTGTTTAAACTGACAGAAACATTGTTTGAAATGTGTTTTCTTTACATATATGTACAGAATTAATGCGCGTTGAGATTTTTTTTTCAAATGTGATTACTTGTAGCTCGCTGCAATGTGTTTCAAGCACAGGTAGACAGGAACCTTAACAGTCGCTTTCCTACACTTACAGCTACTGATTTTTAGTGTAAATAATTTCGCACCACTTTGTAGGTATACATTATGTGCACATCTTCCTGCAGCTCTGCTTCGTGGTCAGTGATTGGATGTTTTATGTGATTCTGCCAACAAATCACAGACGTGTGGTGTCTCAGTAACATTATTATGATTGGCACAGACAAATGAGTGACGTCTCTTCAAATATTCGTTTTATAATTTAACCGTGAAGCAGAGCTGCAGATGTGTATATAAGACACTGAAACAACTTGCTGCAAATTTATTTTCGCTAAAAATCAGTGTATTTACCTATACTTAACAAAATGCATGTAGACGCTGTATTAGCTCCACGTTTCCTAGTACATATAAACGATATATCACAATCCTCGTAATGTATTTCCTCCAAGACCAAGCAGAAGACTTTACTCTAAGCTGTATTCCTCTCTTGCATACGCACTCCCTCTCAAAAGTTTTGCACACGCTTCATATGTGGAAGTCATCTACACTTGCATTCTTCATCAAACATTTACAGGTAATTTTGGTACCGTGTGTCAGTTGTTTAGTTGTCTTGGCTTAAAATAAACTATTTGTGGTCACATAAATACTGTAAACAGAGATTTTGTTTCATATTGATATTTTGTTTCGCTAATAATTTATAGTAACTAGAGACACGCACAATTCGCGTTATTTCTTGGCACCAGGGTGGACTCCAAATGATTATATACTCGTCCAACTTCCCCCACAGGCAAGGAATGCTGTGGTCTGCCGGGTAAAACGCATATGTCCAATAATTAAAAGTTGCAGGTTTGAGTGTGCAACCTGCTGTAAAGCTGACATCACACAACATAGAGGCTACGGCCAGTGTCATCTCATACTGTAATCCTGTATATATAGGACAGCAAAGTCTAGTCTGTTACCAAATTATAACACCAATTTTACAGATCCCTATTAATAACAAATGTTTTCAAAGCAAATATGTGAATGTAATTACAGGAATTTCTTTCGGTAGAACAAATTATTTGTTTGTTCGTCATTGCGTTGATATAATTAACAAAATGTTTGTACAATGTACAATAATATCCTTTGTATTTTAACACGAGTACAAAGATTTCTCTTGTAAAATTTTTGCTTGTTAACTTACAAGAGACGTTTACGCTATGTAGCTGTAGAAAAGTTTGCATTCTTCAGATCATTAAACGATAAACAAGTGTTACAAGCCTACATGCATAGGCTACATGCTGTGAAGATCTTTGCTTAGCATGGAAGAGTTTTAAAAAGTTTTCTCTATTAATGTTCATTAATTAAAAACTTTTAACACACTTAAAAATCTTGTGAAAGATTTTCTTTGTACATTTACAACTCATTGTAAATGTACAAACATTTTCTTTGTTAAATCATAAAATTTTTTTTTATTTTGGCAAACTTTTGTAAGCCTACAAAAAATAACCTTGTACACGTATTTGTTTATGAAGTTACGAGTATTTTCTTTGTAAAAAAAACAACTTAGGAACGATTTGTAACCTACGAAAATCACAGGTTTACTGGTAATTACAAAGTTATATAAAAACCGCATCCTCTGGAAAGCATTTTTCTGGAACGAAGTGAATATTAATACTGATAGCATGCTTCAAAACTTAAAAAGTCCACACTGCTTGAATGCCAATTTGTTCTAGGGTTAATGTGCGTAGTTCCTATGCGCGGTGATGCGGGTTCGAATCTGAATACTTGTACAATATTTTTTTATTTCGAATTACTTTCACTGTGTAAAATATCATTATTCTAAAGTTATTTCATAAATAAGTTAAATACCGTTATTAATGTAAAATGGGAATTTAAATTTAATTTTTCTTTTATTTAACGCACATATACAAGTACATAGCTTGTAAATTTTTAAATATATAATTTGTATTTTATTACAAGGACAACGTTTGTAGTTTTACAAGGAATTTCTTCTTTGACAACTAGCTTTCCAAAGATGTTCTTTGTAAAAGTACAACAAAAATGTACAGTGCAACAGCGAACACCACACTCACTGCATGTAAATAAACTAGTAACGTATATCTTTGATAGCACGCATGATATACAGCATGTGCCTGATCTTGGTCCTGCTGAGCCCCTCTCACTCTCACATCACGTCAGAGCGCGAGTCACTGAGTGTGAACATTCTGAATAGTCAGATCATTACAACTATTACGTATGATTCTCCAAATCATGCTTTTATTTTGGCACAGCATTTAGGCATCTCGCCTTCTATCTATTGCGCTCTTCCTAACACTGGATTCACATTTCTTCGACAGTCGTTGTGCGCGATGCGACACTAAAAAGTCTCGTTTTGTGAATACTCGTTCGTCTGCCACGCGATAAATACAAAGGTAATGTTAATTGTATTTATTCTACTGCTATCCTTCACTACATACTAAACTCTTGTACGACATCCATAGTTGTTAACAGTTTTTTTTTTTTTTTCGTTTATTTGATGGTTTTTTCAAATGTGAAAATAAAGTCACAATTACTCGTTTTCTTAAAACGGTTATGATTTGCTATAATAATAAACAAAAAATCTGTCATGAAGTAAATAAATGCTATTTACTACCGACCTTCCAATTTAACAACATTTGGACACAAAATTTAAATCAGTTTTCCATATTTGTCGCGTCCACGACGCGCATAAAATGAAATTCTTTTTATTATGAGTTAACGTTGGGCCCACCAATTTTGTCGCGTTGGCATCAGAGAACTTCGACGCTGATTGGTTGAAAGTTATATTACTTGCGTCGTACACTTCGCGTCGCGTATGTCGCGCTGCTGTGATTCCATCATAAGTCACGTGAATTAGCCTACTTGCTAAGAGGCCACGTCTTCATGGCGGCAAAACAAAGCGGTTGCATGTATAGGTCATGCAAATGAGTTTCAGTGTAATTTTAGAAACTATTCCGCGTGAACTCAGTGTAGTAGTTTACTAAAATATACCACACTTCAGATGAGTGCAGAATATCACGGACATGGAACAACGTAAATTGAAAACACTGTTCTGAAGATTTCCCACATAACTATAAAGCTTCTTTATAATAATTTTACTGTCATGTGTATCTTAAATGGGTAAAGTGCATGTATATAAAATTAATTACTAGATATGATGGTACATCGCGAAAATGTTTTGCGCCAAAATAACCTTGAAAGCTGTGTAGTTTCTTGCGACATGTATGATCGAATGATATATGTTGTCTGAATCAATAACAGACATATAATATTACAATAGGGATATTCCTATTGGCTCAGTCAAATAAGGCAACAGCTCCACGTACAGGGAAAACCCAGCAAACATTCAAGTATTCCCGCGATAAACCATCATCTGTATTAATTACTAGTGATACTATTACTACATTACGTACTGTCTTTTGAACAACTACAGTAATAATAAACTATACAGTCTGTGCCTGATAAAAGTTTGATTGCGAAATTTAATATCCGAAGCATTTAAAACGTAAGTATGAAAATTTTTGACTTTAATTATGCATGTTATTAAATGTTTGTAAAATTTCAAAGTTACGTGTAGCAAATTGTTTCCAGAATTACATAAATGTATTCTTCTTCAAAACTATAGGTGTATATTATTTTTGTGAAAAATGTGTCAGTTAATGTAACAGTTTTTATCAAAGTATGCATATTATATAATCTGTCACAGTGCTGCGTAGGCCGTCACTACCATTCAGAGGGGAGCCGCCTACTTCCGTGGGAACCAATGCTTCGTGTTCACGGACGTGCATTATTTCTCCCGTGGCTGGTGGCAGTCTTCGGAACCACTCCCTCCCCTCTAGCGACCCTGGTGACTGCTTCTCCCCACCCCACCTTCACCTGTCAGTCGAGCAGGGGGAGAGGGAGATATGTTGCACCCTATTTCTCCATTCCAACAACACCACCTGCTGTAAGGCCTCCCTCTATTGGCTGAGTATAAGTGTGTGTGAGACAGGAGTGGTAAGGGAGCCACTAACTGGTGTATCTAACAATTACATTATCTCATCTCCGCACAAGCCGCTCAGATGGCGTGCAGAGCTGTACTATTATCCTTTTTACTTGCTGTGACTACATTATTTATTTGTGGGCAGCATAGTCCAACGTCTAACGCTAATTTCTATAGTTGTGTTTTCAGAATACGGTAGTTATTTTCCCAGATACGGCAGTCTCGAAAACCGATTTTTGGCAATTTTGAGGTGCCCGAAAGTTTCGTTTCTAATAAACGTGCCGAATTAAAAAAAAATGTTAACATAGTTTAAAGTGTGTGTTATTCTCGTAGATATAAAAAATTAATGCGCGTTAAAAAGTTTCATAAAAAAATAGTAGCTGTAACTCGCTGCAACGCATTTAAAGCGCAGGTAGAAAGGTCCGTTAACCACGAGACTTCAAGATACGACAGTATTATTTCATTGGATGCGACTATACAGAACATATATCTATGCGCGCCTTTGTTGCATTTTAAGCTGTTTCCAATTATGACATTTCGTGATACAGACTTTTACAAAAGCACTTTTCAATTAAACGGGGTTGGAAATAAAGCCCTTTCAGTGTCGGTATTTTACGTAATGAGAGTTGTTTTTAAAGTACTAATAGTACTAATGTTTTTATTTTCGCACGTGCATTCTCGGTATAATTAAAATAGTTCATAAAAAACGCTTAAGAGGGCGTGGTACATAATTCAAAGCTACGGACATTAATCTATAACTGTAAGTTCCTTGAAGCCAATTTGCGAAAATTAAACAATAGCAATCCTAAACAATAGTTTTAGCCAACGTTTTAAACAAAATTGTTTCCAGTGTTACGAACTTCTGAGGCACAGTCTCTGACGCCGGAACCTCGTGCATTTAACTGCGGCGCAAGAGATCACGCGTAACGAATTAGTAATTCTGGATAAATATTTACTTATAAAGTTGGCAAATACCATTATCTAGTTAAACTGTGTTTCTTGGCGGTATGTGATCGAAGGTGTCAAGTTTCTTGTACCTTTCACGCCAACCTCTAAGTTTATGAAAATCTGTAAACCGTGTTTCGATCTTCTTGGATCTCTTCAGGTGAGGGTAGGTTGCAGATTTCAGCAACCACCTTACGACACAGTTTACAGATTTTCGTAAACTTAGAGGTTGGCGTGAAAGGTACCAAGAAACTTGACACCTTCGACCATTATCTAGGATTAACGTTGAGTATTTTATCCACGTTGGCTTCGAAAAATACGTAGAAATAAATTCATGTTTTCAGCGTTTATTTATCTACCACGCACTCTTAAGGGGGGGGGGGGGAAATTCATTTAAGGAAGTATAAAAACTATTTTTTATTAAATGTGCAAAGAAATATTACAATAAGATGATTTTCGTTGGATATTTGTATTAAGTCGGTAATGAACTATTCGTATGTTTTTTTTAAGAGAGATAATAATAGACAAAATGCAGTTGAAGCGCCTGGTGGATGACCTTGTGTTTGCCGAACCCCTCCACCCTTATCAGAGACACGTTGTACGACACGAGGTACCAGAGGCACATGTCGAGAAGGGAAGACAACATTGGTTATCAGGTGAGAGATGATAAGAAGCAGAGAAGATGGCTGAGCCACATTGACAGCAGCCGGCACCGAGTATGGAGGGTCGTGTAAAGAAACGTTCCTTTGTCGAGACATTACATGTGCTCTTCGCAGCTCCTGACGAGAGAGGTGAGTCTCTAGCCGTCATAACTGTGGACTGCGCCCTTATCGCATTCTTCACTGTGTTCATGTAGCTTTACCGCCCCAAAAATGTCGCATATTTATATTCGCCCAACTACACTGTAGTGTTTTACATTGGCATAGCTTCACTGCCCCAGACTGTCGCAGTCTTGTATTCACATGTCGTTTTTGTATTTTAAAAAATACTGAAATTCATTACTTTTGTAAACGTACAATTTTTTTATGCTCTATAGGAGAACCTGTAACCTATGACATAGTTATTCACAGTATTTTTTTTTTAATATTGGTTTGTCGGTTGGTTTTATCTGCGTACATAAAATCGTAACATGAAAGTTTTGACGTTTACGGGTCATTACACAAAAACTATGAGAGAGAAAAAAATTCATAAGAGCAAAACTAAGTCACGATATATGACTAAAATAATAAAAAAAAGGTACAAATATATGAATAAAAATATTACGATGAAGACAGCTGTAGACCGTGATGTAAGATCATACTCTACTTTTTTTTTTAGTGATATTAATTTTTTATGCCTAAACGAGAGCAGATACAGAAAATCTGTCTGGCAGTTTTGTTTAATATCGCCTTCTCCATGTTGGCTGATTTTTACTAGGCAGTAAATACTATGGTTTTAGCTAATTATTTAACTTACAAAATTCTGGTTGGTTAAATGTTTAGTATAAAAACGTATAATGTCTTGCTCTGAAAAAATAGCTATCACGGCAATAAAAATGGTTTTATGATTTACGGGAAAACCAAATTACTTACAGAAATGAGGAAAAAATAAATAACACTGAAGAACAGTGCCATGGACTATGGCATGACACGTATAAAACCACACTGAATAGTTGTTTGTATTTTTAACATATTTTTTAAAAAGTTAGGTACATTTATTTTTAATCCATTAGTAAATACAAACAAGTAAGTGCGGTTTATAAACATGTAGTGTCATAGTCCATTGCACTGTTCTTCAGAGTGAAATTTTTTTTTTCATTTCGGTATGTAAGTTTCTTTTCCTTTAGTGTATAAAACCATTGCATGCAAATTTTGACTTTAATGTGGTATAATACAAAAACATATTAAAGTTAAAAAAATTTTGTTACAGTAAATAATAGTCACGATATATTCCCACAAAATAAATCATATCTCGTACAAATGAAAACATTTTTAAAACAATTAAAATTTGGCGTGATCCGCCCCCTTAATTGTAAACTCTCATAAAACTTTTACGGAAAGTAACCTGCCAGGGTAAGCTAGGTTTTAACGGTCACGTGACTAGACAGCTCGACTACCAGACGTAAGACAGGTTCAGATCGAATGCATGCAAGTAAACAGCTTGGTTCACTTTTTGGACGCAAATAATATTCACTCGGGTGGATCACTTTTGGAAATTCTCAACTTGTAAACTTTTCACCCTGCCCGAGTTAACAGAGTGACTTTTTACACATTGGAAAACATTTTTTAATTACAGGAACGGTAATCTTGCCCTCAGTTGATTGTTCGCAGAAAAAATTATCTGCTCACTTAACTTGAATCTCGTGCGATATAAAGACTGTAAAGTACTCTGTTTACATTAATTTCAAGCAACATTATGTATTGTGTTTAAGAGATATATAGTAAACGTCATGACATCGTCATTTAAAAACGTGTTGGCGTTAACGACTTTTGTTTGTCGAGCAAAGTTGAGATATTTCGAAGTTACTGTGATTCTGTAATACATTTTTTTAGTTCATCCTTTCAGACACATATGTAGGCCTAATAAACATGGCGCTGGAAATTAAAATATTGCAATCATGTATTGTACAAAATACTGATCAACTATTGGATATTATATTATTTCCGTTTCCCGCAAATAAAAACTAAATTTGTCCTAGGTAGTTAACGTGTAAATGCGTGTTAAAATTTCAAGTTTACAATTATCTTTTTGTAAAAATAAAAAAAAAAAATAAAAACACACAATTGCCTTTTCACCAAATTGAAATGATTTGCAGTGAAATTAAAGTACTGAGATACTCAGCATAACTTTGTGAGTGCATAACTTTATTCTTGCTTTTAATGAAGGAACCATTTAAACTGTCACGTACAACTCGAACTATTTTCTTTATTAGCTGAAGGTTTTTATAGGAAATTGTTAACAGACCCTGTGCCATCTGACTAACTCACACTCTTGAGACCGTCCGTTCAAAAACTGAGGCTATAAATTTGTTTAAACATTTCCTACGTGGAACGCTCATCATGTAATACAGGTCTCCCTATGATGCTCGAACTTGGGGCATGGTCCTGTAGTAAACCAGGAGTTGTCGCGGTGAAACTAAGGATTACAGTGGAATGTAAAAGTAAAGTAACTGGCGAAGGGAACGTCTGAATTGATGTTTTATAAGAGATGTTATTCCTTGTGAATAGCGACGATAGCGAAGATGTCTTGCTTGGTAAACCATGCTGCACTGGATTTCCCAAATTTAAATGTCAATTTTTTCGCCAATTAGCCTTTACTAACGAGTACTAGATAAAAAGAATATATTAGTAGCTACTAGTTAAAAAAAAACTTTCGTAATAATCACTTAACCAATTTTAATAAATCTCTGAGAGGAACGCAGCACTCAAACACTTAGATTTAAAGGCATGCAATGAAATAATACGAGCTAATAGTCGTGAGTTAAATTGTCTGCTCGTTGGGACAGCAGCCAATGTGCATATAGTTGAGGCTCAGAATATACTGGATGATGGAATATAGGTAGAGGCAATTATTTTTGGTGAAAATAAATATGCAACATTTAGTTTCTATGCCTCACGTTCACATCTGCAGCTATGGTACGTAGATATTGGCAGCGAGCATTCCTGTAGAGGCGTCACTCATTTGACTGAGCCAATGAGAAGAACGTCACTGCGACAACACACGTTTGTGTAGATCCCAAATATGTTGAGAGTAAAAACAGCCAATCATTTACCATGAAGCAGAGCTGCAGATGTACACGCGAGGCACTGAAACAATGTGTTGCATAATTATTTTCACCAAAAATCATTGCCTCTAAATATAGGCTAAGCTACATGTCGAACCCGCGAAAATTCCCATTCTATTCGTATATTGTTTGTCATGTGTTATATGTCTGTAAATTCTTCCTGTTGTGAGCACGAAAGTGTATATTATATAGAACACGGACCAAAACTACCGTCCTATCTCAGTCCACATTTTCTATATATTTACTGAACCTTTCTACAGAAAGAAGTTGCCGAGATATTTATAGCCATGTATATAACTTAATTAGGAAAAATTTCAACGCGCTTGCCTTAAAATAATATTACATCTTAAACGTGCAAGTACTGTAGAGTTCGTATGTAAACAAATAAATATAAGATTATCATTATCATTCATGTTCGAAGTAATATTTCAACTACAGCGTATTGGAGGAAATGGCTCCTAATTCTGAAGATCTTCTTGCAGAAGGCACGTACATTTTTCTGCGTGTGGGAACTGTACACATAAGTACATCTGTGTTGGGCTTAAACGATAACATTATACACCATACTGGGGAGGTATAATCTGCTAAATAGTACAAAATTATATTAAAGACCATTAATAACCGTTTTAGAAACATATCGATAAATTAAGTTGTTTCTCAACACCATTTTGCCGCCCTCTTCCCTCCCTTCGAGAATTTGGTTAATATTTTTTCACAAACCTTTACGACCCTCTTTTTATACTAGTGTCGATTCTTTGATAGTTAGCACAAAATATTGTGATATATCTAAAAATACTATACTATACTATGGTCTAACACCAAATTCCACGCTCCGAACTTAAAAAAATGGTGAACTTCCATGTATACTTTCATCCCTTATTTAACTCCCTTAGGGGATAAATTTTCAAAAATCTGTTCTTAGTGCTCACGTACGTTATATAAGGAACTGCTGTGCAAAAAGCCATGCTTCTATAGCTTGCCTGTCAGTCAGTGTAATATATAGAGCAATCTGCGAACTCTCCTACAACACAACACAAGGTTTTGGTAGAAGTTAACTTGGTCAATAGCATTGTAATTAATAAAGCCACTGACTAAAAAAAAAAAGAATCTTGTACGAACTTGTTTCAGTGTCATACCAACACATATTCAACTGTGCTTCATGGATATTGGATAATATGAATTTGTGCAGAGGAGTCACTCATTTGACTGTGTTAATCAGAATATTGTTACTGACACCAGATGACTTGTCATTTGCGGGTAGAATCTCTAGACGCCAAGAGTTAAAATCATCCAATCATTGACCACGAAGCCGCGCTGCATATGTGCACATTAGGTTGTGAAACAAATAAGTGCAGAATTATTTTCACAAAAAATCATTGTTTCTAGTAACTGGCCAGGTCATGTAGTAAGGATCCACGCCAGCATTCACCGGAAGTGATTTAGGTAACCTTGGAAACAGGATTACTAGCAAACTAAATCTTGAATCCAGGTCCTCTCGACGACGAGGATAGTGTATCACTATTACTCCATCTCGCACGTTATTAAAAATCTGTTTTTCAACGGAGATCTTTATTACTTATTTGTCTAAGAAGTTATCTCGGCATGCTAAACCTTGAGGAATAGTAAACTAATTTTCTGCCCTGGACATGAGAAATGCTAGAGAAGTCGAGCGACTGACTTCATCTGAATAGAATTTTGCACCAATCCGTTTCAATGCCTTTTGTTCACATCTGCATTTCTGCTTCGTGGTTAGTTATTGGACGTTTTTAACTATCAGCGACTAGGGATTCTGCCAGCAAATCACAGACCGTGGAGTCACAATAATATTATTCTGATTGGTACAGTCAAATAAGCTACGCCTCCATGCCATCTAATACCCATGAAGCAAAGCTGCATATGTATACGTAGGACACAGAACTGAGTGGTTCTATAGACGAGTGCCTGCAAGCAGAGGTGAGTATCGACAGGGTGACTTGGACAAACACGCCGAGAACAAGCAAGGCTGAAGAGACGTGTACTTGGCATTATCACGCTGCAACTGGCCCACTTGTTAGACACGCTCCGAGACGACTCGACTCGCTGGCGATAACAAAGCTGCAAGGAAGCAAGGCCGCATTCCCTCGCTGACTGGTCAAGAGTGAAACTCGCTACTCACTGCGGCTTCGACCAATAGACGTGCAGCTAAGCTTCCAGTAAACAAACGACTTCTAGCGTCCAAATCACAGCCCAGGTCACTAATCAACTAATCAAGCTCAAGCTTTCTTCACTTATTCATAGTTAAAAACTTCGAAATAATAGTTTGGAAATGTTACAGTAGGGTCTTAGCTCATTTTCTGACCTTCCATTGGGCATTCTGTATGCGAAGTGTCGAAGTGTAATCATGAAATAACTCAGATAGTACGTACATGTATATTCGCGGACTCAAGCACAATAACCCCTTAAAAGTTTCATCTCGCAATCGAATGAATTGAATACGAACACATAGTCCGTTAGGTGAGTCCTCACGAAAAATTATGCAGACTTTATGTGGAACACTTTCAAGTCAAGTGAATATTAAGGGAGGCATGATATGGAATTAAACAATTGTATTTTGTCAAAATACCAAGAACTGTTAGAAGTTAAATTATAATTCTGTAGGAGATGTTAAGTTTTATTTAGATATTTAGCCTGTGAAGAATTCAGCCTTCATACCTTCCCCTTTCATAAAGATAATAAGGGTGACCACCCTCATATTGTCATCAGGTATTGTGAACTCTTCGTGTTCTTTTTTCGAGCAGCATATCGTAATGAACAAGAAAGGTCCTCTTGTTTCAAGCTGCTAGAACAGACCGTTTACAAGAAAGCTGCACACAACTGTTGGTGTGATGTAATGGAACGCCTGCAATGTTGGCGAAAAGTGTTACTTCCGCCAAAGAGTAATAGGTTCGTACATGCGCCGTGCTTTCAAGAAAAAGCAACCTGTGATGCAGTGTTTTAAAACCATGTCGCAAAATCTAACCAAAGAAACATTACAAAACTTAGCTGAGACTCGATAAATTCGACAACAAGGTTGGTTGTGCAGCATTTTTATGCAATGTTACGTATTAATAGGAGAAAATTAATTAATAACTTAGACATTATTACGTTTCTTTCGTAACTTCTAAACTAATTTAAATAAGTTTGCAGCTTTTTTTATTTATTTTTTTTTCGGAATGATAAAAACCAGGTGCTGTGAAGAGTTAATTTTGCGACCATTGCTAGTTGTTTTTGGGAGCGTGGCAGTCCGTTTCTGTCATTCAGTGAAATAAATATTTTTTTTTTTCAAAATGAATCTAATTCTTTCAGACTATATCAAAAGGAATGTTACGTTGTTTATAAAATGCATAAATTTTTATTCCTTCGAAAAAATAACATTTTTTTTAAAAAGTTGTGCAAACCAAATGTGTTATCGAATTTACCGAATCGCGCCTAAAGTTTATTTTTAAGTTAATTTAATTGATTTTGCAACATCCTTTTAAAAAACTGCACCGCAGGTTGAATTTTCCTGAGAACTCGGCGCATTTACAAACCAATACTTCCTTGGCAGAAGTACCACTGTTTGCCTGCACACCAGGCGTTATGTTAGTGTCACAGTAACAGTTGTGTGCATTTCTCTTGCAAGCAGTCCATTACAGCAGCTTGCAACGAGAGGACCTTTTCCATTCATTGCGATGTGCTGCTCGAATAGACAACATGAAATGTTCGCAAAATCTGACGGCAAAGTAATATTAGGCAATATGATGGTGGCCACCCTTATTATTTCCATGAAAGGGGAAGGTTTGAAGGCTGAACTTTTTACAGGTTAAAGATCTAATTATCACTTAACATCTCGTACAGAATTTTAATTTTAATTCTAACAGTTTTTGATAAGTTGACCAAATACAATTTTTAAATTCCGTATCCAAGGGCTTATACCTCTATCAATATGCACCTGACTTGTTGAAAGTGTCCTACATAATGTTCCCTTACTTTTTACGAGGAATGACCTCCCGGAGATTTGGCTATCAATTGCCTTACATCCTGTGATAGATATATATATATATATATGTATATATATATATATATATATATATATATATATATATATATATATATATATATATATATATATATATATATATATACACACACACACACTTGTGTGTGTGTGTGTGTGTGTGTGTGTGTCGTTCGGAATAAAGTGAGCACTAAAAATTTAGTCTTTGAAAAATATCACTAGCCATTACTGCATTGAATAAAACATTAAACATAGATGCCTTACTGCTTGTATAGTTGGCAGCGAATTTGCCGAATATAGTTCCCAGCAGTTTCCTATTTTAATACAATACTTAAAAATAAAGAAAATTTTAATCGCAATACTTGTGTTTCGTACAGTTATAAACTTGTTTTATCAAACTACGTATGTTCCTACCGACTACACAATTGACCTTACGTGCGCGAACATCAAGGGACGTGTTCAGAGAGGTTAGGCATTTCCCGTCGTTAGCCGTTACGCGCGGAAAGATATGAAATGGCTGAAAATAGACATTCATTAGGGCTTTCTTGTTGAGTGCTCACTTTATTCCGAATCGCCTATATATATATATATATATATATATATATATATATATATATATATATATATATATATATATATATGTATGTATGTATGTGTGTGTGTGTTTAGATTGTATGCTATCGTATTATATTCATCCTATTGGGGATGAAACTTTGGTGGGTCACTATGCAAGGATCCGCAAAGGTTTCTGATAAAAAATCTAAATACAAGGGATGTAAAACGGGGCAAGGTGGCAGGACGGGGTAACAAAAAAATGTAGCAAATAAAAAATCAAACGTTTTCTGAAACGGTTGTTAGTGACACTTAACATTATTTTGCACCGTTTATAATTTTTAGGGACATTTTTAGTAAATAAAAAAAGATACAGTAATTAACCAAGTGTTGGAAAATCTCTTTTATTCGTATACGCACCAGACGGTAAAACGACAAAAAAAAATACGTATCCAAATGCTCATCATTAAACATATTTAAAACACGCTGTCTTTCTTTGATTGTTATCGCAACGCGAATTGAGTAATCTGTGTAACTGAACCACTACATAAAGAGATGACGCTCGTAATGAATTGTATTATGAACCCTCCTATAGTCTGTTCAATTTAAACTGAGCACTTCCCAACAACTATAATATCTAAAAACTGTAATTTATTGGGGCGAAAGAAGTTAAGTTTTGGGAGAGGTGCAACGTTTACACTGATTTTTATTTTCAGGAAAGTTTTCATGTTATAAATATTAGAGATAATTACTAAATAGTTTAAATAAAATATTAAGCAGTGTTCGCTATATCGTGAACATTCTATACCTATAATGGTTTTCAACTTTGACGGGAGGGAGCAAAGTACGTTAAGGTTGACCCTTGAATGTACATCTAATGCTACGCTGCTCTTATGTGCTAGGTGTGCAGTTAATATGTTGTCCCGGTTGAACTATAGGACCTTTAAGCTGTCACACTACTGTTTTATTGCTGGAAAATATCATAGGTCTTTTTCATACCAGTAGCAGATTTTCAGATAACACTTTGTGAAAATACAGTTTTTAGTTATATCTGAAGACTCGAGAATAGTGTTTCTAATGTGAGTAATATTTAGATTTATTGACAAGCCTTCTATAAACTGTTAATTATTTTCTTAGATAAATACATTTGTCAATTTCGCAGCAAACAGATGATTCACAACCCAGTTCATGCCTCTTATGGAACATATAACCATAAAAATGAAAATAAATAAATTTTGGACCACTACTACTTAGATTGTAACTAAAATCCATGTTTGGTACAGATCACAGGTGCTATGTGCAAACAAAAATAATACCTGTCCAAACAAAATATTCATCATCTAACCTTACGATGCAAAGTCCAAGAATCAAAAAGCTTGGTATTCAATAATTATTATGCGGGTTGACAAAGGACAGCACTGACAAAGGAGGCGAGGAGGGTTAAAGCACGCGAGATCGTATAAAGAAACGAGTAGCCAGTCACGACGCCTAGAGAACAGCGATTTGTTCTCTACTAGAGGAGATATCAGAACTTACCGGCATGGGTTGTCACTTCGGTACACACTGGTATGAACATGCTCTGATTCACTGACAACCCTTAGTTGGCAGTTTATATAACTTTTTATATGTACTCAATATCACAGACGATTCCTTGTATTCTGAAGTATGCAGTCATCCGTTTACTAATATTAGAAGCAGGACCCTAGATATTAGAGAAAATATGTTTGCACCCATTTGTTTCAATTCCTTACCCGCGGAATTGTAGCTCTGCCTTAAGGTCAATGAGGGTATGTTTACAACTCTCAGCGTATTGGGCTTCAGCGAGCTAATCACAGAGCGTGGTATCACAGTAAACTTGTTCTGATTGGCACAATCAAATAGGTCACTACACACACACGTTGTCAACAACATCAAGCAGAGATGTATCTGTGCACATAAGGCAGCAAAACAAAGTGGTGCAAAAAATTTCTTCGCTAAAACCGGGGCTAGCTATTTACAGTAATTGCCTATTTTGGCTTGTTCACTATGCGTGGATGTGAAAATACGCTCTTACACGATAGCGTGGACGTTCAAAATCTTCTGGCCTTGAAAACATAATCAATAGCAAATTACCATAAACATTCGTGAATTAATTTAGGAAACGAAAGAATTCAAACGTATGTATATATCTTCTATGAATGTAATTTGGTCACATTATATTAGATACCATCATGAGAACTTCGAGCCAGTAAACCGCGCGCTGGCTCTTAATTCGCTGGAGTGTAAGTGTTGTTCATCGTAAACGTCATGTATTCTACAGTAACAACTTATCAACCTTTCCTAACATACAATGTTACTGTGGCTAGTAATATGTGCGTCAACATGCTATCTGCCTCGTAACTGTGTGCGTGTGTGTCTATATAGCGTGGACCAAAATGCATGTCCTAAACTCCGGTACGGGATTGTTTATGTAAAATGAGGTGGGGTTACATTGACCAACACTATTGTGTGGTGAATATTAAGGGAGCTACACAACGTTGAAAAAAAAATTTGAAAAACATTTTTTGAATACCACTACAAAGTGTAAGAGATGGAGCCACCAAAATTAGCATAGATTATAAATATGAGAAAATGTGGTTGAATTGTAGGATTCCTCGTCCTCTAAACGGTAAGGAAGTACCCACTGCAAATTAATGCGCACTTTACAGTTTCAGGATGAAAACAAAAGCCTCTCTTGTCCGAATCCTCCCCGGTGAACCGTTTTCCACAAAACACGTATAGGCCGTTCACGATAAAGTGAGCACTGCGTAAAGTTTCCTTTCGATCGTTTCACAGTTATCTTTACTATTTTTTAAGTTGAAAACTTCCACGTAACTAAAAACCAGTGTGATAATTCAACTCTCTCAAAATTTAACATGTATTGACCCAATATAACGTTTGTTTGGTTAATTACAAGTTCTACTGATAGCTCAATTTATAGTGAACAGCCTGTATCAAAATAAGAAGGCGCAGTGTAACCCTGCGGAGGTAGGCAATCCGTCTGCCACCCGCACGCCGCCACGCGAATGAAGAAAACGCAAGAGTATGTACAATCTGTACGTAGGTGACGGTAGTCCTTGCTGCTGGCAAGTCAGTTTGTAGGTAGAGTTACCTGAGGAAGCCTGGAACGACTTACACGAGCTGAGCTAGCCGACATGATCTTTGAAAGAACTATGCAATGGGAGTACATGACTAGATTTAGTTTCTTGGGTATGTACCATTGTGATATAGATGACTGTCAAAGAAAACTAACGATAATGGAAAACATAAATAAGCAGAGTCTGCGTTAGATAACAGGATTCATACACAACATAACATTTCGCGAATGGAATCGGGTTGGATAAAACAAGCACAAACAGGTAAGAAAGGAAAATAATAAAAATAAAAAATAAAAAGAAACACAAATTTGAACTCTCCCTCCGCGGCCCTTTTGCCAAAGCAGACCTGAAACTTGGACTGCAAAGGCAAAACGGAACTCCTTAACGATAGACAACACGAATGTGAAAGGTAGGCACCGGAACTCCGGAAAAAAATCAAGAAATAAAAAATTTTTAACAAAAAATAACACCGTCTTCAAAAAATCTACAAAAATGTACTAAAAGAAAAATAATAATTACGATATTTTAGACTGCTTATGATACAATCAATTTATTAGGACAGTATTACACAATTATTGTTATTTTTGAAGTTGTTTGCCAGCCAAGCTTTCAACAAATTTCACGAAATTTCCTCAAATCAACAAAAATGTTTTTAAGTAACTTTAATTCGATAATGTAGCAATACCTAATTGAACTAGGTGCTCCCCTCCCAGCCCAGTCGTATACGCCTGCCGCTACACTCCGTGATACTCAACGCTTTGTGTCGATTAAGAAACGCATAGATGCAGTCAATGTTAAATGTCCTTAAATTATACATACATATACCTATACTACTTCGTTACGCGTTTGTTAACCTTGGCTGCCACCGACTCAAAAAATAACAGTAACTGTATACTACTGTCCTAATAAATTGATTGTATTCTAAGCAGTCTAAAACAACGGTATTACATTTTTATTTTTAGTGCATTTCTTTCAGAGTAGATTTTTTTGATCTATGTGTTTGCTTTTGTTAAAAAAAATGTTTTATCTATACACTGGCAGGAAAACGCCTGCAGGGTATCGCTGTTATTTATATTTTGACGGATATAGAACGCAGAGGCTCGAGCTGATGTGTGGGTAGTACAGGAGAATCATAGCCCGTCTTGTCTCATCTACGATGTAACTGGCTGCTCAATAGGACAACAGCCATTTCACAAGCAGTTGAAGCTCAAGAATATACATACTGGTCATTCAGACTTCCCTCACAACAAAATGCAGTACTTGACATAATTACATGACATTGCAAAATGTGGTACATACAAACGTTTCGTATAACTTATCAAGTGTTTTAAAACCGTACCAGACAGCTTCTACGTATATACTGTTGATTTCTCGGAGACCGTCAGGCGATATTCAGTTACTTGCCTTGATTTCTCCAACCTTTTTTTTTTTTTTTTTCACAAACAGACGTAACTGCCTGTATTATCCTCTAACCCATTGTCCGGACACAAGACTCGCGTGTTGAGTACACTTTATCTTTGATAAATCCCCAAAGGAAAAAAAAATCAAACGTTGTAACGTCAGGTGATCTTGTTGGCCAGGATGTTGGACGACCGATTCCAATCCAACGGTTGGGAAGGGGCTAAAACTTATTTATCGATTTTCGGCAATAATGTTTTTGGTGAATGTGGCTTTGTTGAGGCATATAAGATGTATGCGATGAATTCTGGAGATCATAATACTGATACATGTCCATCTTAGATTGGACTTGTAATTACTTGTTTACGTCAAGCAGTTTATCAAGAATATATCCTATGCCTTGTGGAAGATAAAATTTTGATGATACAACATGAATAAATATGGCTCGAAAACTGAAAATACAATAAAATTATTTCACACTCCCCCTTTAGGAAATCAAGGACATTCATTCCTCAGTTTGGCGGTGTAACGTCCTATTGGAACACAACTCAAGATTGAAACTTTTCTAGCTGAGATGATGCATAAAGTTCCAACATGTCTAGTTGTATGTTAGCTTGTGTAAAGACCTATGTAAAGAACAAGGGTCCAGTGACTTTGCCATGCATAATAGCGCACCAAACAAAGATTTAGGGTTATCACTCTCGTGTTGCGTATTGACATGTGGAATGGCTTTGCCGTGGGTCCCGAATTCTAAAGAATATGCTTATTTTTACTATGTGACATGAACATGTGGAAGAATATAAGATGCAACTAAATTATGTGGAACTTTAAATTCCATCGAACATGCTAGTAACCAACTTCATCAAATCTTGCTTTCTGATCATGAACGTCAGCACTTGACGTCAATACAAGAGAACCATGGTCCTATCTGACAGATAGTGAGATATGTGTTCCCGAGTTGACGTCTCTTGTCACAAGATAGGGCGCAGATGTTGAGGCATGTACTTGTTGCCGCAGTTCTTCTAGAAGACTCCTCCCCTAGAAGTGCCCGGCAGAGTAGATGTGCAAGACGAGCAGGTGGAACCTACCAAGGTCGACAGTTACCAGTTCTATGTCTCCAAAAGGTATTGCTGCAGCCACTGAATTCCGCGAAAAGTTTTTTGCACCACATCGTTTCAGTGCCTTTTGTGCACCCCTGCAGCTCTGTTTCGCGGTTAGTGATTGGATATTTTAAACTCTCAAAGTCTTGAGGTTCTACCCGCTAATCACAGACATGTGCGTTGTCGTAATAACAATATTCTGATTGGCGCAGTCAAATGAGTGACGCCTCCATACTAAGACACGCTGCCAATCACACTGATGTACGGCTTCTGATGCGCGCTTAAAGAATTGAAACAAAATGTTGCGGAAATCTTTTCGCGGAATTCAAGGGTATTTATAAACAATTCACTGAAAAATCGAGCAGAACATTCTAACTTTGCTTGTGTACTTCTATACTAGTACATATTGAATTGAATTTATTTAGTCTGTAGGTTGACATTAAATCAACAATAGATTATGTCAATTAAAGATACAATAAAAAATAAAACATTGTACAATCACTATGCCACACGACAATATACATCAAAAGGAAAAACCAGAAATATTACTACGCCGTGTTTCTAAACATTGCTAATATTGGCGGTTAGGAGCGACGTAGGATCGCGACGCCCTCGCCAACACGGGGGAACATCACGCCCGACTCTGGGAGACCCCTTGCAGAAGATCCGGCAGACAATGTCGAGGTCACGCGAGATATCGTGAGCTCATTGATCACGACAATTCATCCGGCACGTCCGCGTAGGGACTTCTGGGAATTGCCAGCCTCAGTGGAGACTAAGGTAGTTCACTGTCAGCTGAGTGCTGTTTCAGTTCTGGTAAGGTTAATTCTACTGCAGGTTAGAAAGAAAATACGTTTTCTTATGGGAGATCTTGGCACAGGGGAAATTTCTGCCACTAGTTTCGCTTCGATCGCTAAGAGACCAGATAAATACGAAACCGTAATAAAATAAAATTGAAATAAAGTTGGTAATGGTAAAAGTCATTTAATTTAACTTTACAGTGAAAAGAAACCAATTTCGCGTTTTAAATTATCAACTTAATGTAACTTAAAATTCAGGAAAGCTCTGTGATTGGTCAGTTTGGTGCATTAGAGATATCAGCGCTCAAGTGGCAGAAATTTTCCCTGTGACAAACTTACAACATTGATCTTTCTAATCTGTAGTAGAATTAACCTTAGTTCTTGTTATTATTGTTCCTCCAACGAATTTGAATATTCCCGCCACGTTTTACTGTAAAAAAACCTAGCTAAGGGTAACATCCAATTCCGTCACCCGTCATACAACCTTAGTTAGTATCAAATGCGCTGGTCTGTTCAACAAAGTGCTTGTCCTCGCCCTCTAACGGCTCGACCTTGTTAACCTCGGCCTCTTATGATATTGGCAATCTTGAAAAACTGATGGGCACATTGCAACTTCTCCTTGTGTGTTAAGAAATCGTATTTAAACCCGTCAAGAATAGGGCCTACCTCTGAGTCTTACCAAGCGTCATCGCAGGAATATGTTGTTCTTATCAAATAGTGCTAACTAAGGCAGTGCAAGCAATAAACCTAGGTGTAGAATTCCCAAGAACTCAAAAGCCAACATCATAAGGCCATGATCAAATATTATTATAGACCATAAATTTTCGCGAGTAAACTTCCTACTAAGGAATATTAAAAACACTTTTGCTTGTGTTTATTTCGCAATTGCATCACGGGTTTAACAGTCACGCCCTGTAAGATTACAAACGAATAATGAACTCGCACTAAAACAGGAACGAATCTTGTGTTACCTGGTCTGAGCTGAAACTGGTAGCAGCCAATGAGCAAACCGCTGCGTTTTGAAACAATATAAAATTATGAAATCTAGGCAACAGGTAGTAGAAGCTTGGAAAATGTTCTGTCTCTAGATATAATAATAATAATAATAATTATTATTATTATTATTATTGAAAACACGGTATGTACGCACATTGGCAAAGCCGCAGAGGCAAGGTTTATTACAGTTCTGACAAATACTAACGTAAGTATATATTGGTCGGGACACCTATTTACTGTGAAAATACTTCTTCTGGACCATTTTATTTCAGTGCCTTATGTACACATCTGCAGTTCTGCTTCATGCAGTTACAAAATATGTTGTGGTTATTTACCCTGCAAATTTTATTTCGTGATCGCCACGATAACGTTTTGTTGGCACCACAAAATATTGTGGCCACCACAAAATTATTTTGTGGTTAGTACAAAATATTTTGCGGGGAAAACTTTTTACCAAATTTTTCTTCCAGTGTGGATGTTCTTAACTCTCACGTGTAGTCGAGGCTTTTGAGTAATCAGACTACTCGCTTCTCACCAAGGCGATCCGGGTTTGATCCACAGTGAGGTCAGTTCCCGGACTTTAGCAAGAGGGAATCGTGCTCGGCGAGTTTTCTCGGGGATTTCCCCTCTTCTTTCTCATTTCGGCACTTCTCCATTGTATCGTTTCATGCCATGTTGGCCTTCGGGGGAAACAAATGTGTACGGGCGCCCAGTACAGCTAGTTCGCGGTAGAGTGAGCACATTTCAACAACATCGTGTCAAGAACAACGACTAAGAATTATTGTTTACTGTGACCTCAGCTTTTACCTTTTGAGTCCAGCAGAATATACACACTTTCATTGCCAATTAGTTGCCTCGTTTATTTTTTTTTGTAGAAACATGGCAGGACTCTATAAATAATCTGGAATGTAAAAATTAGTTTAGGGTTTAAAAAGTGGCAATTTTATCCCGAACTACGTATAGTATGTATACATCCGAGGTGCGGCATTCTGGTTCTCGAGAACCTTCCTAATATAATGTATGTGTGCGTCTTTGTATATGAATACACTCATGTGTATATATATATATATATATATATATATATATATATATATATATATATATATATATATATATATCACGCGTATTAACATCTTATTTAAATCTCGAAGGCAAGGTACCGCAGCAAATCTATTCTGATTTGTAGTGAGCCCAGTTTTTTAATTGAATTTTTTTTTCATCAGTTTGCTTCAGTGCCTCGTGCCCACATCTGCAGCTCTGCTTCGTGGTCCGTGATTGGCTGAATATTTCACGTGTCTTAACGTTTTACTACAAATCACGAGCGTGAGTTATTCGCAGTAACCATATGATTGGTAGGGACCAATGAGAAACGTCGTTACACAAACACACTCTGGCAGTAACAAAGGAGCAGAACTGCAGAGCTGGAACTAAGTCATAGAAGCTAGTTGGGGCAGAAATATTCCGCGGAAATCAGGAGTCCCTATTGATTTGTACGGTGGAACGAGAAAAGTCTTTCTACGGTGACGTAATGCCGATGAAGCAGAGCTGCAGATGTGCATGCAAGGCATTGAAGTACTTTGGTACAGAAATCTTCTTGTGAAGTCGGTGATCTCTACGTGTTGGCTCTGGGGCGCGGTGTTCTGCCGAGGACGCTGAAAGTTGTAGAATCCCCACCCCAATCCCCCCACCTCCCACCTCCTAATTCCTTTCCCCGACCACGTCTAGGTCTTTGGCGCTGGTGAGGGGTGACATGAGGTGAGCGTGGAGCAGCGCCGGAATGAAAGGAAGTGGGAAACGGGAGATCCCCGAGAAAACCCGCCGACCAATGGTATCGTCCAGCAGGATTCCCCCATACAAAAATCCTGGGACAGACCTCGCCGGGAATCGAACCCGGATCGCCTTGGTGGGAGGCGAATGTTCTGACCAATAGTGGGACGTTCGAAGTCCCTCTCAGTTAATATTTTTAAAACTTGATGTGGCCGTTTGGTTTGACATATGTTGTGTGTCGGAAGTCAGGAAGAGAGGAACCACTAATGGGGACGCAGGCGTGCTCACAACCCCTACCCTAGCCTCTAGACACAAGTCACTGAACTGGCATGGTGTCTTCGCTGACAGTGTATCTATGTAACTATTATTTACCACATAATATTACGACTTAACTCGTGGAGCACGTGACCACAGATTTTTTTTAAATATTTTGTACCAAGATCTTTACATATAAAATAGCGTGAAAACACACAATTAACTATTTTTAGTAGCGATAAAATTGGCTCTTAAGATAAGTGAAGATACTGATAGGGGTACACAAACCTTCGGTGTTCTTCAAACTCACACACACGTTGTGCAATTTATGAAAATAATCCTGTCTGTTGGTACCCTGCTATCCTCTATAGCTAGAGACGGGAAAAATTCGCTGGTTCACTGACTCGTAGGTTAGCCGCCAAGAACATATGTGTATTCGAGCAGACATTATCTGTACACTGGCTGCTCGGTGATGCAGTGATATGGGCCTGCATATAGTTGCTTCTGTACTATTGGCTAAGCGACTTACAGCAAGTGTCAAATAAGTCACGGACCAATTACGAAAGTGGCACGAACTTACAGTTGCTGGAATTATAGCTTGGAGCCGAAAGAAACTGCGAATTTTTCATGTCCCTATCTATAAGTCTACTTTGGCAGGTGGCCATCTTGGATTCCAAATTACAAATTAAAATAATTTGTTGTCCGTTGAGGAACAGATGAACCTCTTAATTATTTTTATAAAAAAAATAGGAATGCGGTGGTTGAGGGGTTAGACTCTTTGCCTCCCACCAAGGCGATCCGGGTGCGATTCCCGGCGGGGTCGGTCCCCGGATTTTTCCATGTGGGAATCCTGCTGGACGATATGTCGCTGGTCGGCGGGCCATCTCTGGGATCTCCCCCCGTCCACAACTTCTGCGCCACACTCACTCACGTCATGTCACCTCTCACCAGGGCTAAAGACCTAGATGTTAAGAGCTGACCAAAATATCTTCACATCTTAAATAAATTGCAACTTGGGAAGTATCATAAAAAAGACGCGGAAACTTCGATAGGTTTAGTTTAGAATTCAACATGGAATGTGTAATTTTTCCGGCTAATAGTTGACTTTATTTGGAAGATGTAAGGAGGAGTGACTTACCACCACGTTGCCAGCTCACGCCCCTGTTAGGACAGTAGATAGGTCATTCGGGATAAAGTGAGCACTCACAATTCAACCTTTGAAAAATACCACTAGCCGTTACTTCATACAATTCGACATTAACTATAGTTGCTTTACTGTTTGTATGGTTGGCAGCGAAATTACGCAGTATAGTTCCGTGTAATTTACTACACAACAATATCGAAATAACAAACAACAGAAATATACATTATTGTATTTTACATAATTAATAAAACTTTGTTTAACAAACTGTATGGGTTTATACTGACTGTACAATCCATCTTAGACGCTCAAACATCAAATGACGTGTCCAGAGAGGTGAGATATTTCCCAGTGTCAGCTGTTACGCCCGGAAAGACTCGAATTGGCTGAAAAGAGATCTTAAGCAGGATTTTTTAAAGTGCTCACTTTATTCCGAACCGCCTATATCATTGTAGTTGTTTGCTAATGTAAAGCGGCCTGAAAAATTCCAGTTTTATTTTTGGCTCAAGATAGATTTTAAACAACAGTGAGTACATGTCACTTTCACGATTGCTTTGAAACATATTACACCTCGTGGAAGGCTTTGAACCAATAATAAATAAGTAGCTAACTGCAGGCCAGTCATGTCGTACCTATGTATCAGCGAGCAGCAATGAGATGCTGTTGTCTGCTTCAATAAACAGATATTCTTGGAAGATATTTTTTTTTACAAGTCAGTGAACCCACGAATTTTCAACGTCTCTATTAATGTAGCCTATAATTTCGTGGCATGTGTTGTGGTACTGTTAGCCATCAGCTACTGCAACTGGTCATAGAAACATCAGCGACGTACCCAGCGCCTGCGAAGTACACATGTGCTTAAAAGAACTGATGTTTTTAGCATAATTAGACATAAAAAAATTTTTTTCTTAAAAATTTTGCAGTAAAGTTATAAAACTTAAGTCCGACATTTTTTGTGCTTATTATTTGTTAGCTACAATTTGCACATATTCCATATGTCACCTATTTGCTCTCGCTTTGAGGGTGTGACAGTGAGTTTGAGCGAACAAATAATATCTACTCTCGGTGTGACACACAGTGAAAGAATAACATCGACGTTGAGTGTTCAAGCGAACACATAGAATAAGATGCATGGGTAATTTTTCACTTTAGCTGACTGTTTGATGTGTTCGGCACTATTAACACTAGTGCATTATCGAGTGTACTCTCTCGCGATACATTTCAATGACATGCTAGCTTGGCAACGAATATGCCATTTGAAATTTTTATTAACGTTATCGAGTTTATTGGGCCAGATAAGTTAAGGATGGGTGTAAATAGTATTTAAGTAAGAAGAGAAAACAGTTAAAGTGTAATACGTATGAGATGGACATTTATAAGGCATTTCGGTGAAGTTGTCAATTTTAACTATTTTTATACTGCATTAATTATTATTTGAAATTTTTAAAATGTACTTATAGTTCGTTACCGACTTATACAAACGTCAAACGGAAATACTTTCTAATCGTATTTTTTTCACTTTATTCATACATTATGGGTTTTAATTTCCTTGATATTTGAAGGAATTGTGCAATGTGAGAGCATGACTGGATTTACTTTCTTGGACATACTCCATTGCGATACAGACGACTGTCAAAGAAATCTAAAGATAACAGAAAAACAAAAATAAGCAGAGTATGCTTTAGTCAACAGGATACATACACTGTACAACATAAAATTCCATAAATGTGGGTCAAATAAAAATAAGGGCAAACAGATAAGAAAATAAAAATACAAATGCAAAAGAAAAACCCTAGACATCACCAAGGCAGAATACCCAGGTTGGAGGTCTGGTCTGGAAAGGGGCAAACAGAAAACGTATGAACCACAAAATAAAACAAAATATTACTCACCAATGAGGCAAAACAAAACCAGTATTATATCAGACACGAACAGAAAACAACACGTGACACAAGGATTAGACGAAACACAGCACAGTAGTTATCCAGACAGACAGAAGAAAGACGTTTCGGAAACTGTATTTTGTTCCCGTCATCAGGTAAACACACAGGGTTCACATGATCAGTTGCACTCGTGCTCCTGAATATTATAAGGGAGGTATGTGTAAAAGGCTGAAAATACCAACTAAACTAGTCTAGAAGTGGAGTTAAATGTGATCATACTTTTAGTCGCTTCTCAGTTGTTGATGCATTATGTTTTCAAATAGTGAAGTCAGCATATTAAATTACAAAACAATCAAATCATGTTATTTTCCCTTTTAATTCTGAGTGTCACTAGAAGTGTAGTATTTGATGTTCTTGAAACTGTTGCCAGTGACATTATCTTGAAAGCTTTTCAAGATTAAGACTACCTGTACCTGTCAGTACGGTACAATTTGTTAATTTCAAATAGACGATAATGTAAACCACCTATTGTGTTGTAGCGAACGTATTTTCCCGTCTGGACTCTCCCTCGAGACAAAAAACAAAAATAAGTGCAGACGCACTGACAGAAGGTCTGTGTAACGCACGAGTTATATATGTATCATAACCCTCTTATAGATAAGGTTCCTAAATACAATAATACGAGTACTGTGAAATGTTGACAAAAATTAATTTAGCCTGTATTTATTTTCTGGTAAAATATAAAACTATGACTTTAAAAAATTATGTCTACTGATGTCTTAGTTTCAATGATGAGTGAAGAAGATAAATAGTTTCTGCTCGTGGAATTCGAATCCTGATTTACTCAGAAACTCATTAACATTACACCTATGCACACACTGTTACCAATTTCGAATGTCTCATTGAAATGCAATTTGAAAATAAAAGTACTACTATATTCAAATATGATCATTCTTCAAGAAAAGTAGTATTATTGGCGCTTACGAACATATTAACGTTACAATGTAAATATTCTTCTCTCCATGTGTTGTACAGTTTGATTACGTTCACATATTTGCTTAGTTTACATCTCATTTGCAGGAGCACAAACTGTACAGCTACAAAATATTTTCTCGTAAAGAAAAGCAGTGTACAAAGTTTTTTACTGGAAACGTGAAATTTTCAAAACACTGTTCTAAATTTCTGAATTGCATATAAAATATTATTTATGGATTATTTGCCAGACGTACTGTAAGTATTTCTACATTGTGAACGATAATATTAGAAACTCATCAACTTGCACTTTTTGGATATGATGTTAACGTTATTTATATTATAGATTCGTTCCCATACTCTATCATTTAACATTTGCCCAGCAATTTTTAATGTCGTCTGTTTACATAGAGTATCTATAAACTCAACATTTTCTATGGACGTGCGCCACTGCAAACGAATGTTGCTGATTCGGAAGAAGAGTATAAAAATACAGTACAAACTGTTGTAAGCACTCATTTAACACACAAGCTAGCCATATCCGGAAAAAAATTACACAAAAACTAAAAGGATGCCCTAAAACGACCAATTGCTTTATTTTCCTGCTGAATGCGTTGCTACGCCGACTAGAAGACTGGCCTGATCTCTGATAGGACAACGAGCTATGGTTTTGTGAAGGTCTTCTTTCATATATAACGGTCCGAGCAGTGGTCAAGACCACTCGCTTCTATTATGAAGGTCTGGGTTCGATTCACAGCTGGTTCGCAACAAGCTGACAATGTTAAAGGCCAGGGGGTTTTCTCGGGTTGCTACCGTTTCCCAAGCAGTTGGCGACGTGCTTCCGGCACAGAGGACGATAATCTACTCTTAGGTATGACGCGCCGCTCTCAAGGACATATCTTCAATTATGCTAAAGATATATTTTTTCTCATCCATTGTTACCCTGCTTGAAGGGCTAAAGGCCGCACGGATGTATATTTTATGAGTGAATGAGATGTCGGTGTGTATGTCCAGGGGAGAAGACAGAGGTTCGCAGGTTGAAGGAGCGACTACACGATGTCCTGGACAACAGGGACGAGTGCTGCAAGAACTACATGCACACAAGATTACCAGTGACAAGATGGCTGCCACACTACACCTTCGGCGACCTCCTCAGAGACTTCCTAGCCGGCCTGGCTGTCGGCTTCACAGCCATACCACAGAGCATCGCCTATGCCGTCGTCGCCAAGCTGCCGCCCCAGGTAAGGTCGACACTTAGCATGGTCCACCAGTTGTAGGTAGTCCTTACAGACTAGGTGTTTGTGGTGACCTCCTCAGAGACTTCATATCTTCACAGCCATACCACAGAGCAACGCCTATGCCGTCGTCGCCAAGCTGCCGCCCCAGGTAAGGTCGACACTTAGCATGGTCCACCAGTTGTAGGTAGTCCTTACAGGCTAGGTGTCTGCGGCGACCTCCTCAGAGATTTCATATCTTCACACACATACCACGAAGCATCGCCTGTGCCGTCGTTGCCAAGTTGCCTCCCCAGGTAAGGTCGACACTTAGCATGGTCCACCAGTTGTAGGTAGTCCTTACAGGCTAGGTGTCTGCGGCGACCTCCTCAGAGATTTCATATCTTCACACACATACCACGAAGCATCGCCTGTGCCGTCGTTGCCAAGTTGCCTCCCCAGGTAAGGTCGACACTAAGCTGTACCCGCCAGTTGAAGGTAGTCTTTACAGGCTAGGTGTCTGCGGTGACCTCCTCAGAGACTATATATCTTCACACACATACCACACAGCATCGCCTATGCCGTTGCCAAGCTGTAGCCTAAGCCAGTAGAGATAATGCTCAAATATAAGCCCCTGTTTTCTTTACTTCACGACCCATGTGAGTGACGTTTCCGAAACGTAGAACATTCCCTGGAATTCATTTGGCTAGGGGTATAATAAGATTTTTTTTTTGTTGTCTTCATCTAGACTGTAAACAATTCACCAGCTGAAGAAAATAAACAAAGTCAAAACGCAAATGGATCACAAAATCAATAATCACTCCCTGGATATAGTTGCAATTTTAATAAGTTTACATGTAAACTTATAGCGAATCTCGTCCGGCCCTGTTTGGGATGTAATTGGTTGCTTACTGTGGCTACAATCAAATTCACATGTATGTGACACTAGAGACGACATAATAGAAAGTGGTGTAGTTCGCTGGTCAATGAAATCGTTAAATTGTGTGTCGTATCCAAACTATTATTATCCTTAAAGATTCCTTAAGGGGAAGACCGACGCCAGCTAAATGCCTCGCACTTATAAGCGATGAAGCAAGTAATGAGAGTACAAATGTCGGCCTTAGTTCCTACATGTTTGTTGTGTTCCGAGTACACGTGGTTCAAAGCGAATTATACCCAACATATCTAGTTTAGGTGTAATACTTAACATTTCTCGTTTCTTCTCTCTCTTAAGAAATGTACGCATTATTGTCAGGAAATCGTCGATTTTGCTTTGATTATTTAATTCTTATAATATTTATAAAGCTATAATATAAGGAAAAAAACCAAAACAGACAAACATTGATATGAATGGCCGCTACTAATCTTGGAGTGCTCCAAGGCACGTGTTGCTAATCGTTGACTGTTCACAACTCTAAATTGTGAGAACTTTATACTGGTAGGAGCAGGTACGCTCTTCTGCCAATGACGTAACACGTAACAGACACTTTAATGATACGTGTTCCAACGGTAAACTCTAAAATAGGTTGCCTTGGATCGCGGCCACTTTAACCAAAGATAATTGTATTTCATTCCTTGTAAAAAAATTAGGTACAAAAATTTGTTTACGAGAAAGCTTAACACACTTGTGTCAATATTTACTTCAGCTAAAGGTATCCCCGTAAGAAATGTCTCGGATGGTTACATGTCTAAGCATTATAGTATGATCCACTGAATTTCGATGAAAAGAATTTTGCATCAAAATGTTTCAGTGTTTTACCAAACTCATCTTCAGCTCTGACTCATGGTTATTGGATAGTGTGAATCGGCATAATGTTATTGAGACACCACATATCTGTGGACAGTGGATAGAATCCCTAGATGCTGAGAGTTGAAAACGTTTAAATTATTACCTCTAAGCAGAGGTGCAAACGAACACAAAAGGCTTTGAAACAGGTTGGGTGCAAAATTTTCACCTAAAATCAGTGGCTGTAAGTATAGTTCCTGTGATGTATTTATTGCTCTGACTGAATGCGCAGTACGGACTATACTCGGCGTTCATGGGGCCGTTCCTGTACCTGCTGCTTGGCGGCAGCAAGGACATAACCATAGGACCCACAGCGGTGCTGTCCCTCATGACAGCTACCTTCGTGGCCGGGCGAGGTGTGCAGTTCGCAGTGCTGCTTGCCTTCCTCTCTGGCTGTATCGTCTTCATGATGGGCCTGCTACGCATGGGTGAGTGTCGGTATCCTACCTACTCTCTACCCCTCCCCAACAACTGGTGGGTAGCTCAATGGTCATTCCTTCTAGCAGGTGGATGTCACTCACTGTGGTTAATTTTGCCGAGTGAGGTAGCTCAAGACTTTGGACTCACATTCACGAGAACCCAGGTTAGATTTCCGGTGTGATCATCATAATTACGGCTTTCAATTTTTTTCCTCAAAATCTCCTAAGACGAGTCCGGGTATATATCCACCAATATATATATATATATATATATATATATATATATATATATATATATATATATATATATTTGGCTTGTCACAATAAGAAAAAACATTTTGTTTTGACCTCAAAACATTTGTGGTAACCAAAAAATAAATTTGTGGTTACCACAAAAATATTTTGTATCGAAGAGCTGCTACAAAATTTTCGTTTCAGTGTGGTATCTAACTAAAGGCCATTGCTATTTTCCTTCCTTTCTTCCTTTACTCCATTGGTTCAGTTTAGGTTAGTTTAAATAAATATTAATAAGTGGGGCTGCAACTGTTCACGACTGTACATAACGGTATTCACTGTAGAACGAACCTTGTTTTAGCCACCAGTAAATAAATAATACACGAGGATCAGCCTATCACACTCTGGATGCAGACTTACGACTGAACGCTAGTAGCCCTCTGCTTGTCCTGGATGATGGGATTAGATGAGGCCCTACAATAGAGCAGTGACGGAATGACAAGGGCAGAGGAAACGGAGGATCCCAGAGAAAACCATTGACCAGCGACATCGTCCGGCACAATTCTCACGTGTGAAAATCCAACATCCAACCTCGCTGAGAGTCGCTCCCGAATCGCCTTGATGAGAGGCAAGTGGTGTGATCACTCGACCGCCACGGCCCCAAGCCTCTAGTGAGTGTTTCATAACAAGAGTCAAGTAAGTGTTTTACCATCGTGATGGGACGTGCAGGGTTCCTGGTGGAGTTCATCTCGACACCTGTGACTGCTGGCTTCACGTCGGCCGCCGCACTTACCATAATGTTCACCCAGCTCAAGAGTCTACTGGGTTATGGAGGCCACAGTGACAGCTTCCTAGAGTCCTGGACCAACCTGATCCACAGGATACATCATACATCTCTCTGGGACTCTGTGCTGGGGATCGCCACCATCATCATCCTGCTAGCCGCTAGGGTGAGTACCTCTGCTACACATTCACACAGTACCTTCTTCAACTTGGGTTACTCTAGTTAGTACAGGCCTGAAAATTGAGCGTTACTTTTTACGACCTGGCCTACGCTCTCCTGAACGTACTCTGTAACGTTATAGATAGAGCCATGATTTAGTGGAGAAAAATTGTACCATTTGGTTGCAATGCCTTAAGTGCACCTTCTACAGTTCTGCCCTTCATGGTCATTGATTAGTTGTTTTAACTCTCACAAGACTAGGGGTTCTACTGGAAAACCACAGACGTATGGTTTAACAATAACTTTATTTTGATTGGTGTAGGGGTTTCCTCACTCCAAGGACAACAGAGTACCCCAGCATCTGCCCGCTCTTCAGCTCTCCAAGAAGACAGTTAGTTGGCACTTGGTAGAACTGAACCACTTATTCCAGTGGCATATCGTTCTGTAAACGCAGTTTAACTTTATGCCCGGAACAAAGTCTGTGAATAGTGACCCCTAAAGTACTCGTGGATTATTTTGAGGAAAAGTTCAAATCCAAGCACCAGTACTTTTGAGTCACTTTTGTAACAGGCCGACACATAATTGTACGTCTTTTGAAAGGGCCTGGAATAATAAAATGGAAGTAGTTAATTTAAAGCACAGCCGCCGAACACCACTGGCTCGGCAAGCTGCCACACACCAAGAACACTTTCTAATCACAACACAAATTTCGTTGCCCTAAAAAGTTTTGTGTAAATATTAACAACTGCAAAGCAGATTTGTGGCAAAAATTTGTTTAAACGTAACAATCATTTTAACATAAAATGTTGTTATAACTCAAACATGTTTATATTCAACCTTAAAATAAAGTTTAATTTAGTCACATTAATGCATGATTAATATGAAAAATTATCAATATATTATGTGAAAAAATATAAAAACCATTCCCGAAACAAACTTTACACACACATATGTGTGTGTTAATTTTGATTTTTTTTTCTTTGCAGAAAATAAATAATATCAAAAATGTCAGTATAAGTATTGCCACCAGAAATGCAATGTTATGTGTGTGTGTGCGTTACATAACTAACATAGTACCTGTTTAAATAATATTATATTGTTCCTTGTGTGCTTGCCTGAGTATTGCCGTGTTGTTGACAGCAACTGAAGGACTCTGGCAAGACGGCTGAAGGAGCTAGTCGCACCAGGAAGGTTCTAGGCAAGATACTGTGGATGCTCGGTATAGGCAGGAACGCTATAGTGGTGCTGGGTGGTGCCTCTCTCGCCCTGGTGTTACACATGCACCACATGCGCCCATTCTCTCTCACAGGTGAGTGACATTGCTACCTACAGGCCTAGTTATACAAGCACCTGACACTCGCGAATATATTCCACACTTTGTATTTCAAAGCGCTGTTACTAATGTGTAAAGCCTCTGATATTTTGTGAAAATAATCTAGCTACAATTTGTTTTGATGCTTTAAGCGCACATCTGCAACAGTGCTTCGTAGTCAATAATCGGATGTTTTGACGTGTAGTGTCTAGTGTATAGTCTGTTTCATTAAATATTTCGTATTCTCACACAGTCTGTGCACAGGTTTACGGAGACCGTGTTTTTCCAGGAAGCCGGATAGGTTTCAGCTCCAATCAATGGAACTGTAGGACACATTTCTCAGAAGAGAAATGTCAAAATACTGATGAGTTACATGATATATAACATTATTCTGAATGGCACAGTCAAACGAGTGACGCCTCTGCTTAAATTCCTGCTATCCAATAACCATGAAGAAGAGCTGCAGATATTTACGTAAGACACTGAAACAAGTTACGGTAAAATAATTTCGTAAAAAATCTGTGGCTCTACATATGTTCGCAAGGCCAAAGTTTTATTATTTTGATCCTAGAAATTACATCTTAGGTATTATGAGAAGTGTAACTGTGACCACTTCGTTGCCAATTCGTCGATTCGCACCTTGACTAAGCGCTGATGCTGGAATCACAATAGCGCACAGTGCGTGACGTGGTTAACAAAATTAACCAGCCAATCAGCGTCGAGGCTTCTTTAACGTGAGCGCGACAAACATTGCGAATTCCGAATGGGAAAATATTCTATTTCATCTGCATCGCGGACGCGACGAAGCCGAAAAATGGAATTGAATTTTGTGCCCAAGTGTTACTGAAAGTAGTGAACTCGTAGTAAATTGTGTCTATTTATCTCACAAGAGATTTTTGTTTGTTATTATAAACAAATTTAATTTTTTTTTTAAGCAGGCGAGTGTTACTGCCTATATTTCCACTCGTGAGATTGCAAAAAATATTTTACAAATAAACGAAAAATAATGTGAATAGCTGCCGTACAAGAGGTTAGTATGTATAATAATGGCAAGGAACCATTTACATGCAATCTTTTTCGGTTGGCAGCCAAGAAAGTGTTCGCAATAACGAGAATTTCCATTCAGCGTGGCATCGTGCCCTTCGTGTCGCGTCTGTGGCGCTATAGTGATTGCAGTATAACTTGTTTGTGTTTGTTGCAGGCCACATCACAGCTGGATTCCCAGAGGTCGCACCACCTGCCTTCAGCGCTACTGTTGACGGCGAATACAAGAACTTCCTCGACATAGTTCAGTCTCTGGGGCTGGGACTACTTGTTGTGCCGCTCATCGCCGTCCTCGAGCATATGTCCATCGCCAAGGTCTTCGGTCAGTGTCTTCCTCTTCTATATACTACCTACACACCGGCAGCTTTCATTAGCCTCGTACACTCTGAAAACACTTTCTTTGCCACAAAGCAACTTTTGTGTAGATATGAACCACCGCACAGAAGCTCTGCTGAAATTTTATGTGTAAAGAAAAACTCAATTTATTTTTTGTAGAAATTATTATTTGAATAATAAAGATTGTCCTTACAAAAACAATCAACCATACCAAAATAATTACATTCTACTAATTTAAAACGGCTCTTAAAGTGACCGTCTGAGTGAACGTATTCGGAACGTTCCAATTCTAAAACTGCGGAAGCTATAAGGAAGACACAGCACGTGTATCACGTCTCTTCCTAGCTTCTAGGTGCAAGTCACTAACTGACGTGCAGTTTTCTCACCGCCAACTAGCCTCTATGAGACATTCAGTGATGACACTATCATTTTATGACGCATTGTTAGAGATACTGGAAAATCGCGGAAATGTTTAAGATATAGTTTCCAGTAAACTAAACTGTAGTATATTAACCGTGACACGTGTGAACAGTTTTGCGACAAATCACACACGCTGTGTGTCCAAGCTGTGAAGTTCTAACTGGGCCTGTTGTAGAGAGAAACAATGCTTCAAATAAACCACATTCAATGTCGATACGGAACATTCAGTGTTATATACAGCATGTTGGAGCCTAGAAAATAGTCAAATATTTTCTTGCGATTTTCCAGTGTCCCTACGCATTATTAACGATATAGGTGTGATGTAAACGACTATACCTTTTTTAATATTCTATATCTATATTTACACACCTAAAAAGACCGCAATAACACCCATTCTCATCATTTGTAGCTGCTAGAAAATATTCTTTAACGAGAAGTGTGATGGTGAACGTGCAATAGATATACACACGTGTAACGTTCTACAGCAATGTTCATTGTCACAATTTAATTTTATTTTTGTACCAGATATATTTCTTCTATTTTAGACATAAATTGTGACTAATCTTGCTCACATTAAATTTGTTTTATCTCTCATAGTTTTTGCGTAATGGCTCGTAAATGTTACAATTTACATGTTACGATTTTATGTACCACACTAAAACCAACAGCCATAACAAACTGGAAAAATTCACTTAACAGTGTTGCAATCTGCAAGTTTACGTATATAAAATAAAAAAAAATGTATTAAAATAAAAGTTCTGAAATTTCTAGTGAAGATATGAAAAATTTAACAATGAAAAAAATTTATTTATCTGAATATGTTTTATTTTTTTGCACTTTCCAGTATTTTTACAACATTAAACACTTTTATTTAACTAGCCCAGGAGGATTCTAACCTCTTAAAGAAACTATTTAATATGGCGACCGCTTCGTCTTCTTTCAGTTTAGTCTGATGACTCCTAGTTGAATCCGGACTGAGTTGTTACTCTAAACGTAGTAACAGCCGAGTATTCTGAACTACGGAGTCACGTGAGAGTGTAGTAAGAGTGTACGGCGTGCAGGAGAGTGACACCTGGTTGGTGGTGGTTGTTACAGCGAAGGGCAAGCAGCTGGACGTGACACAGGAGATGTTGTCTCTGGGTCTATGCAACGTGGCTGGATCCTTCGTCGGCTCCATGCCAGTCACAGGCTCCTTCGCCCGCACCGCCGTCAACAACGCCTCTGGTGTGCGGACTCCACTCGGCGGTCTCTTCACAGGTCAGTACCACTCTTCTTCTCTGAACTATGTCGGTACACATGGCGTGGCGTGGTCGTGGTACAAGCCGTGCAATATTAGCTTTGACTCCGAGGCGCTACAATTGTGGGACATTGCCTTTCACTCTTCTTTGGATCCTCGAAGTAGGAACTAACCGTACCACAATCTCCCTAACTACAGGCAATTATTTTACATGTTCTTCGTTTTAGTAATATAATAAGCAGAGATGGTGAAATTTCGCGATTTGAATGACCTGCATGTTAGAATCAAATATATTATGCATACTAGCCCTGTCTATTCGTTCATTGTCTGCTGTTCCACTGAGTAGCCATTGGTGGACAAGTGGTCGAGACTTGAGTATGCATAATATATTTTATTATAACACGCAGGTCATTGAATTCGCGAAATTTCACCATCTCTAAATATGTAATTTAAAGTGACTTTATGAAAGCCTAACACTATTATCAAATATGGTGACCATTGTATTTCTTTAACGAAGAAAATTTAAACAGTTCCCATCCATTTTTCTTTGGAATTAGGGTTGTTGCGCTCATCTCAGATTACACTCTTTGAGCACGTGAAGTCGAGTAAATGTTTTTGAACTAGTTTTTTGCATCAGTTTGTTTCAATGCAGGGTGTAGTTGTGAAGAGACTTGACTGTGCCAATCAGAATTAAGTTACTGCGACGTCACATACACATCTGTGATTAGCAAGCAGAACCCCGAGGTACTGAGAGTTAAAAATGTACAGTCGTTAAGGGTCCTGAAAAATTCACGTTTCCTTTCGTGCACAAGCTACAGTTCAAACAACTTACGTTAGTCACTTTCGCAACTGGCCATATATGTATTTTGCACCTCCTATATGGCACTGAGTCTATAATAAAGAAGCAACTAAATGAATGCCCAATCGTGTGAAGTCTCTACGTGACCGATCAGCCAATGAGAAGCTGTTGTCTGCTTCAGTAAACAAATTTTCTTGTAAGATAGTTAACAGGTCAGGGAATCCGAGAATTGTTTAGTAGGTCTCTACCAATCACCGGCCATGAAACACAGCTGGAGATGTCCGCTTAAGGCGATGGTACAAGTTTTACAAATAATCTCTTCGTGAACATCTTCCGGCCCCACATTCTGTGCCTGCCAGTGTGGTTCTTCATCTACTGACCTCGCTGAGACAGACGCCGTTGCCCACCTGTGTTCCGACCACTACCGCCTCAGGCGCCATATGTCTGGCGGGCGGAAGAGCGCACAACGACGCATTTCCGGCGGGCGACGTCACCAGGGGAGCCAACCTAACATGAGGCACCGCCTGCCTCGTTAACCCGCGCGGTGGATGTAAGGTTGACGACGCAGGAAGACGACTATTAACGATCCCCCGTGGTCCTCCCTTGGTCTGGTTTGTACCAGCGCCGACAATACTGCTGTCTCTCTACCGCAGTTATTACAGTGTGACACACGCTAGACGCGCTCATCTCCTCCTTAATTACCTACTTAAATAATTACACTCTGACATTCTTACCGAGAACTACCGTCACCGTTCTACACACTGTAAAAAACTCCCTAAACATACTGACGGGAAAAATTTGCGAGATCACTGACCTAAACATAGAGCCACGATTTTACGGCGAAAACTTTTTTTGCATCAATTGGTCAATCTCTTGTGCAATCTGCAGCTCTGTTTCACGATCAATGATTGGATGTTGTAACTCCCACTTGTCTTGGTCTTCTACTGGCAAATAACAGTCGTATAATGTCACAGTAACCTTGCTATGATTGGTGCAGTCAAGTGAGAGACGTGTCTGGACAAAGACACGCTGCCAATAACCATGAAGTGGAACTGCCGATGTGTACATAAGACATTGAAACAAAGCGGTGCAAGAATATTTTCTCGACAATATCGTGGCTGTACTTACAGACTAGCCTCCAGGAATGTATGTTTGCTGAAGCAAACAACAACTGCTCATTGGCTGCTCGCGGTCGCCGAACTACCACATACTCGGAGATGCATTTACTTGCTATTTTGTTATTGGATCATCTACTTCCTTGAGGTTTCAAATAAGTCAAGGGTCAACTGCGAGAGCGACACTAACTTAACGATTGTTTGAATCATTGCTGACACCCGAAAGAAAACGCATTTTGTTTAATGCAATGCCCATACGAATAAGGTAGATATTTGTCCACGTTCAACTTTTTCAAATGTTCGTTTTAGTAAGTCTGAGTGCTTCCTGAAGCTTGTATCTAATAAGCGTGCGGTATTTTTAAAAACAAATCGTAGTCGATGCCATGACGTTTGACTTGGTGGGTACACTAGCAGTTCCTGCAAATATACATTACCAGATTTCCTCGAGGATGTGTCACTATATATCCGGCAACGTGTGTGGCTTCCGCGCGACGATGGTGCTACTCCACATTCCACAAGAGTCGTGCGTGATCACCTTAAAGGGGGGTGGACTGCCAAAGTAGAGAATTTGCACAATTTTCGACATAACGTTTTCCCTTCGCTAATTATAGAATATCAAGGCTCGACAATCCATAGATTACACTTTTGAACACCTTTTTTGGAGCAGTGATGGCAGACAGGAAAAATTTATTTTTTCCTACCTGTCATCACTGCTCCAAAAATAAGACAGTCTGTGACTGTGTAGTACTGTAAAAAGTTGTACAAAAGTATCATTTCCGGATTGTCGAACCTTGATTTTCGATAATAAGCTAGGGGAAAAAGTTATGTCGAAAATTGTGAAAATTCACTGTTTTGGCGCCTCATCCCCCTCAAGAGTGAGTGATAGTAACTATATTAATTTTTTGTATTTTGTATCATAACTTTTTTTCGGGGTAAATTTTTGGAACTTTAACTATGGAATATAATACATATTGATAGAATTTTAGACACCATAAATCCTTATTTTCTGTTACTGTTGGTACGTGTCTAATTGCAGTTAACAAAGTGATTAGAATTTTCTAACTGTAGTTCCATCTGTAACAACAGTAACGACAAAAATATATTTACGGTGTCTAAAATTTTATCACTATGTATTCTATTCCGTAGTTAGGTAAAAGTTCCAAAAATTCACCCAGAAGAAAAATTATGGCACAAAATACAATAAATTCAATACGGTGACTATCACTTACTATTAACGTAGTATTCCCAGCATGATTTATTGGAAGAGGAGGGCCTGTTGTACTGGCCAGCACATTTCCCTGACCTTAAGAAGCTTGATGTTTTCCTGTCGGAGTTCATCACGGCTCTGTTGCACGACATATCCAGTCAGTCGGGGGAAGATTTGCTATCCATCGTTACGACGTAGGATAAGGTTTAATATACAGCGAGTGTTTTCAGAATAGTACGCCAGTATTTAATATGCCGAAGTAAATATTTCAGCAGGCGGTAGTTACTGAACACTTATAAGGTGACTTCTTATTGTGCTGATTATCCAGCGGTTAAAGCACTCGCCTCCCACCAAGGCGATCAGGGTTCAATTCCCGACGGGATCGACCCTGATTTCCGCATGTAACGATTGAGCTAGACGTTGCCATTGGTTTGCGGGTTTTGTCAGGGACATCCCTTTATCTCATTCCGACTCCATTTTCACCTCTCATAACCCCTCACCTGCTCTGAAAACCTCGATGCTAAGAGCTGAAATAAATCTCTTCACTTCACTGCTGATCGTACCTGCGACATTTAACTGGTAGTGCAAGAACTTCAATTTCGTTGCTGATATATTTACCACAAACAATGCGTAACTCCCTGCGAGCTGTTCTTTAAGCAACTGACTAATATAAGCCCGCACATACAAACACACACTCACACACATATATTGAAAAATCTTTCCAACGCATCACGGTAAGCATAGGAAAGCATACAGCCGTTCCTTGGTGCCTATAACTGGCAGGCAGTAATGCTTATCTGTGACAATGTCCATTTACTATTTAGTTTAAAAGGTCTCAAGGTAGTTAAAAAAAAAGTTTCTGTTACATATTTTGCCGGAATTTTATAACCAATTGTCAAAATATAGAAAATTATTTATGTTGTATACATTTTTTTAATAACGAATTAATATCCTCACCCAACGTAATCAGGGTGGGTTACGTGTACGAATCAATCACTTACGGTTTGAGAAATTAGTAATCATAACTTTCTTCCCCAGTTACAGTTCAAATTTTTTAATAGTCTGACACTCTTGCTATTTGACCAAGACCAAGTTTTCTCGATTGGATTTACTAACAGGGCACATTTAGCAGAGGCGTGAAAAATTAGTTTGTTCACTGACCTGTAAGATAACCTCCAAGAATATTTGTCTACTGAAGCAGACAACAGCTTCTCACTGAATGCTCGCTGACACAGTGGTACCACGTGTGTGGACCTGCATTTACTTGCTTCTTTATAATGGCTCGGCGTCCTCTAGGATGTGTCGTAATTGTCTAATGTATATTACGAAAGTGACAGTTAATGGAATTATAGTTTGTGCTCAAAAGAAAATGTGAATTATTCAGGTCCCTGACTGCTAGTACTCGTGTATAAAAGTAGAAGGTCAATATTTATCGTGGCTGGTATGTTTGTGTTACAGGATTGCTGATCCTACTGACGCTGGGTTTACTGACAAACTTCATCGCCTTCATCCCTCAGGCGAGTCTAGCAGCTGTCATTATCTGCGCCATGATCTTCATGGTGGAGTACCATCTGGTGCCTGTCATGTGGCGTACCCGCAGTTAGTATATTTCTACATCTCTCCACTACTTACTGGCAAACTTCCTTCCTGAATACATTCCTTACTCGCTTCCTTACCTCCTCTCTACCTTCTATCACGCCTTCCTCCTCTAATTCTCAACCTCCTTTATTTCCATATTTCATTAGTTACTATTTGCCTTGCTTTCTTCCTTACCTTCTCTGTCCCTTCTATCATGCCATCCTCCCTGACTCCAATATTTCATTGAAATCTCTTTGCATTACTTCTTTCCTCACTCCTCATTCCATTGTTTCATCACTACATTACTTCCGTCCTTTCGTACCTCCTTCATTCCTTCAGTTCTTCCCTAAGCTGACTTTCGTCTTGTTCGTACTTCCTCAATATTCTCTCCAGAGCTCTCTGCAGAACTACTGAACTCACGTTGATCCAGCCTTCACGACTCACTCTTTTGCTGCTGACTTACTTTCACATTTGACCAGGGAGCACGTGATTAGGCCTTCGTTTACTTGCGAGCTTGTTGTTTGTCCCAGTTTCTACCAGAGGCGTCTGACAAAATGTTAAATTTCCTGTAAACGTGCCAAATTCGCGTTGCTTTCTGTCAGCAGGCTAGACACCAAACAGCTGGAGGCTCGTTCCGACGTCTTTCGCTGGTCGACAATGTGAATATCTGTCATGGTGAATACTTCCGTCCAGTAGTTAGAAGTTCCTCGGGAGAGTGACTGACCACTTGTAAACAGGTCACACGTGTATCTGACATTTCATATAGACTCGTGGCCAATGTGTTACATATTGCTACGGACCAGTGATTTTCGCGAAAAGATTTTGACAACACTTTCAGCATACCAACAGCTCTGCTTCGTGGTCAATGACTGCATGCTTTCAACTCTTAGCGTATTGGGTTTCTGCCCGCTAACCAAATGCGTGTGGTGTCGCAATGTCCTACTTCTGATGGACACAGTTAAGAAAGTAACGCCTCCACACGAAGACACGCTGCTAATGACCTTGAAACACAGCTGCAAGCGTGCACGCAAGACATTGAAACAAGCTCTTGTAAAAGTATTTTGGCAAAAGAAACCGGTCCCCACATTTTGGGCACTGTTACGTGTACAGGGCATTGAAGTCTAGTCTGCCACCAAACACATGACTCGAAATATGCAGTTCTCTATCAATTAAACGCCTTATGTGTATACATATGTGTGTGATTAAAGTCTAACTTATGCTTAGACGAATTCGGGACATTTCCCGGTTGCTAGTATTGATAAATGATGTGTTAATTGATTGCATAAGATGAGATAAGTGGTATATTGTTGTCAGAGCTAGACCTGGTGCCGTTCTTCGCTACGTTCGGAGGCTGCTTGTTCCTCAGCCTGGACTACGGCATTGTGTTGGGAGCTCTACTAGATGTCTGCTACATCCTGTACAAGTCTGCACGACCCAGCACTCACGTCAAGAGACTCAAGGTACAGCGCTCGCTCTCACACTGTGGGTTGTTGCAAGCCTGACAGGACTGCAGTTGTCGAGAACTGTACAGGGCTGCGTATTATGTTAGTTGACTGTCATAACTGCAGGGGCCGCTTGTTGTTCAATGGCCACTAAATGTTTAGTAGTCTATACAGCTTTCACGTAACTACTAGTTTCTGTGAAAATAATTTTGCTCCAGTTTGTTTCAGTGCCTTATGTTCACATCTGTAGCTCTGCTTCGTGGTCAGTGATTGGCTGTTTTTAACTCTCAGCTTCTTGGGGTTCTGCCGATAACCATGAAACAAAGACGCACGTGTGTACGTGAGGCATTGCAACAAATTGTTGCGTGATTCTTTTAACAGAAATTCTCTGGCTCTAGCCATCACCTCTATAATCATTCCACGTACATTAAAACCAGTAGATACTTACAGAAATCGTTAGGAACTCCGTTTTAAAATAAATTATTTGTAGAACTATGAAGGCTGGTCTGGTAAAAATATTAAATATTATATTTTCGTAAAATAACGAAGTAGGCCTATAGTATTGGGTTTTTACATTATTTGGAAAAAATTATAATTTAGATAATTTTTGGTCTTGATCATAAAACGATCTTATTCCTGCGATAAGTTTAAACAAATATTCTAATTATTTTTTATAATTTTTTATAATTAAAATTACAGTTAAATATCTTAATTTTCTTGAATACGTAGCAAGTTTTATACACACGTTGTATACATTTAAGATAAAATACATACTAGAGACTGTGATTTGAACATACCTTACCATTTCCTACGAACCTGTGATCTTGGTTGGCTACAAAATTTCCTAAGTTTACAAAGAAAAATTTTATAAAAGTAAATAAATTTACCACGAATATAGGCAAGACAGTGTGTGACGTGAGTATTGGTGGCCTCCTATCGCCTTCCCCGGTTTCCGTGCCTCAAATGGGAAAAATTCCTGAGGTTCAAATAACAGCCAAGATGGTATGTTGTTGCAGGTTGGCGTGAAGGAGGTGATGGTAGTACGACCAGAGCAGGGGCTGACGTACCCGGCGGCAGAGTTCTTGCGACGTACAGTACTAGAGAGATGTCTGCCTGACGAGGAGGCACAACTACCTGTGGTTGTTGACGGCACTCACGTCTATACTGTCGACATTACCGTCGCCCGGGTAAGACGCTCATACGCTTGCTTTATTTGCAATCTACCCTGACTATTGGGACTGCGACCTAAGTACGGTACGTCTCTGGACTGAGCCTTGTACAAATTATTATGCTTGAATAGAATAAACGTCATACGAATCTGTGACTTTATTTAGCACATCACTATGCTTATATGAGGGTTTAAAAGTTGTATTGTAAAATATGCCCTCTATTGTGTTAGGAATATGTTCCTATTTATATTACATTATAAAAATCAATACAATTACGATAATCACGAAGAGAGGTAAACTTTATAAATATTAACAAGTATTATTACCATTAGCAACCGTAAGCTACTGAAGAGAATGAAAAACCGGCACATACTCCGTAATATACGCTCCAAAGATAGGAAAATACAACAACATGCAGCCTACTTTAATCCGAGGATATGAAGAGGAATTAATATAAAAGGCTTTACTGGATTTAGTTGCATGGGCATACACCACTGTGAAATAAATGACTGTCAAAGATAACTGAAGTTTATAGAAAAATATAAGTAAGCATAGTATGCTTTAGTCAGCAGGATACATACGCCACATAAAAAAAAATGGAATCGGGTCAAATATAACAAGGAACAAACAGATAATAAATTAAGGTAATGAAAATCAAAAAATAAACTCTAGTTAACATGCAATGCAACAATTCCATTTTTTTGTTTTGCTGTATATGTATCCTGTTGTCTAAAGCACACTCTGCTTATTTATGTTTTTCTATTATTTTTAATTTTCCTTGACAGTCGTTTTTTTCGCAATGGAGTATGTCCAAGCAACTAAATCCACACATGCACTTCCATTGTACAGATCTTTCAAACATCATACAAGGCTTTGAAAAGCTGCAAGACAATATTGGTCGTAAGGGCTGACGCAAGCCAAGTTCAGAACTATACCACGTGCTCTTATGCTTATGTGCGACGCGAATAAAATGTCTTACCATCCAGTCAACGCCAAGGCTTCTATGACGTCAACGCGACAAAAATCGTGGACGCGATGTGATTTTCGGAGGCACAGTATTTCTGTTTTATTCTCGTCATGGACGTGACAAAGCTGAATAACGGATTTTAATGTCGTGCCTAAATGTTGGTATAAGTGGTCAGTTGGAATTAAATTGAATTTGTAAATGTACGCTTGTCCGTGATAACGTGTAGGCTCGTATCACGCCCTTCGCGTCGCGTCCGTCTCGCTATTGTGATTCCAGCATAGAGTCCAAAGTTAGTCGTGACATTATCTCAACTTCGCTAAGCGCTTGTTGCTCGGTATTGTTGTTATCTGTGGACACGGACACATGCATTTATTACGCAAGTTTTAAATAAAGTTGCGTCGTAAACATAATATGACATTTCACTAGAAGTGCTAAAAAAAATTTACCAGCCATAGTTTGTAAAGTAAACATGCAGGAATGTTTTACTATATATTTCAGTCTGGTAAATTCTTGGACTGGTGCCTTGAGTACATACAACCTCGCACAATGGCGATATGTATTGCATTGTGCAAGTGGACCCGGCAATGAGTGGGTTGGCTAAACTACTAATAGTTTCCTTTCCTTGCAAGGCTCCATGAAATCTTGCGTAGCTGACAGCTTGGATATTCTGTAATAGGTTTAACCTACCATTGGCCGAGTGAATGGCATGTTTGATAATCGGTCATGTTGTAATATTCTGTGGACTGTTTGCTTCAAGGTGTACATATTATCCCAAATAGAGTTGTGTGAAAGCCCTTCTACTGGAGATGTTTGTTAGTTACACTAACTTTGTTTTGGAAAATGTGTGAAAAAAGTTAATAGAACCAGCAAAAACATTGCACAAAAATTAGGAAGTACATATTTATAAAGAAAATGTTTTTCTTTGTACACATTATATTGTAAAATTCGTTATAATTTTCTTATTTTATTTTTTGCAACAATTACACCTACCGTTTTTAAACTCAAAACTAAACATATTTTGTAAGAAATCATGCATGGCGGGTTATTCCAGCTAAACCTTCATAACAATGTTTGCATAGATACTTAGTTATACAGTTCTCGTGTGAACTTCCAGCATAGCTAGTACAGTATGTTGCACCGTGCCACATGACCCTGAACTAAGTTGTTGGACACGGAAAGAAAATTTTTGCGGCGAGTTGTATGAATGTAAACAAGGTGAGTCAGGACGGAGTGTGTTAAAAATGGCGATAGCTCACAATAAACCATTTCAAAAACGTGTTTTCAATTTGTCCCTAAATTGAAAATCACGGGAGTAATGCTACTCTGAAAATAAACTTTCAAATCATATTTTAATTAAAATTTTAAAAACTAGTAAATATTATATAACGACAATTTGCACAGTGTCTTATAAATTACTTTACTTCATTTTCAGTAATTAAGTTTGGTAATGCCATATGTACGTCATTATTCAAATGTAGCACAACACTTTAATTCTGCTTCTAACTTCGGAACATGTCACTGTAATTCATATTCACTACAGAATATTATACAGGCCCGGAAGGTTAATAAAAAAGGTCGTCTTGGCGAAAATTGATAGAGTTAGCCGTTTTCGAGATAATCGTATGTAAAATTTATATATTTTTTGTAGCGCCTGGAACATATGCAACATTGCAACTTCCTTGCGAGGAGTGCAACCGAACTAATACGTTTGTTGCAATAATATTATTGCGACGGTTTTACCACATAATATTTGTTACACGGATGGTGTAAAAGTAATTGCGTAATACTGTAAAGCAGTTGCACTCTGTATGCAGAAAAACTGCACTAGTTTATGGCAATGTGCGCCAAGTTATGCAAAATTGTACATCCAGGTAAGCCCTCTAATAATTGAACGTAAACTTATTTAGTCCAATGAGAGCGTACTTACCCCAACACAAAGCAGGTACCCTATGAAATGAATCAAACAATTTTTACGTGATATTACATAACGTGTCAGTTGGGGTGTAAACAGTGAATAAATGATTATTACTAGTAACAATGGGGGATATCTGGATGCAAGATTTTGTAAAACTTTGTGTATGACTATGCAACACGTTCAGGGACCCCAAAATTACGAAAAAATATTTTCGCGCCACTTTGTTTCAATGCAATATGTGCACATCTGCAGCTCTGCTTCGTGGTTATTAATAGCGTGTCTTGCGTAGAAGTGTAACTTACACGGCTGAGCCAATAGGAACAAGATTACTGCGACACCACACGTCTGGGAACAGAGCTTTAGATGTGCCGATAAGGTGTCCAAAGAAAGTGTTGCAGAAATCTTATCGCGAAAAATTAGGGACCGTAAATATGTATCGTGCGTGTTATTACTGGAGGGAAATGTTTACAGCAGCTGTAGTTGTGCAAGATTGGTGGTAGTGTACTGGTGAGAAGAAGGGATATAACGAGTGTGTGTTATGTTGGCAGAACTTCCAGCTACTGAGGGAAGACCTTGAGAAGCGAGGACAGGAGGTAGTGTTCTGGTGCGAAGAATGTATTTAACGAGTGTGTGTTATGTTGGCAGAACCTGAAATTACTGAGGGAAGCACTAGAGAAGCGAGGACAG
>PNEQ01092354.1:0-43896 GCA_003012365.1 Medauroidea extradentata
TATGTATATTAATAATACATATAATGTACATACATTATATGTCTACACATTAATATAAATACAGTGACATAACTTTCACATTATAATGTACACAATGGATATAAATTCGACGTATATAATATGTACACAAAATACGTAAACCTTAAATGGATATATAGACCTTTTATATACGTACAATGGACGAAGTGTGTTTATTGGGCAGTATAGTAGTATTGGCAGGCAAGTTCAGAATGTCTCTGTAGAATCCATGAAAAAGCATATTTATGTTGATATGATAAAATAATAATGAACAAACATGCCCAAAAAAGGAAAATCTTCAGTATCCCTAAGGAGATTATTTTTCAGATATAATCTCGTACGATATTATTGACAGGCCAGTTCAAAATGTCTGTGTAGAACCCCAAATGTTCATTGTCTACATACTTCATTACTTTTTTGATATTGTATATCTTCGTGGTGTTGAGTGGCACTTTGCCATGAGGATATGCCATATGATGTGGCATGGTGATACACCTAAATCCAGTCAAACCGAAATCAAATGTATGTTGTATGAGGCCAATTATGTATTCTGATGTAACCACAATATGATTGTGTGCAGCTTTGTATACAAATTCTACATAGCTTGCAGGAGTAAATGAAACCTTAAAATGACGAGGTACACCCCTTCTGAGTGATTCAACACATAAACCACCCTTTTTGTATAATTCTGTCCACCACTTATTAAAATCTAACACCTCATCAGTGTTGACCATGCGAACTGTGAATAGTTGTTGATTTGTGGAATTAACAATGCATTCGACATAATCCATTGGAGTGCAGATTCTGTCTCTCTGACGAATCACACATTTCATTATGCCAAAGTCCCTGTCACACGACAAGTAAAAGTGTCCACAAACAGGTAATCTGTGAACAATTTCATAAAATCAACAAGTATCTGTTAGTGAGGCAAGAAATCTGATCATGGAATTGTTTCTATTCTGCCCTGCACATGCATCTGAATAAAGATGCAATACTTTAATACCTGCTAGTACATACTCCTGTATGTAGTGATACAATAACGAACAAAACTCGTTGGCACCTTTTTAGCTTACCCTTCATATGGTACACATACAGTACAGCTTTGTTAGACTTAGTGTCATGAATACAGAACAGTTTAGTTCATTGGAATACACCCTTACTTTTGTTATGGCTTTATGGAAACCAGCGGGATGAAACTCAAATTAGTCAATTATGTAAGGTTTTGAGTTTTCGAGAGTGACAATTTGGTGCGCTAGTGTTGAAGACAAATGAGCGATCCATCATTTTTTTTGTTATTTCCGAGTCAGTGATCGTTGATGATGGTGTATTCGTTTTCGTAATGGCGGTTTGTGGTTAGGTAGAGATATGCCGTGATTTGTAGGAAACGATTTTTTAGATGGTGCAGCAATGAAATAAGCGTCAAATCCTGAAGAAAATTAAATTTAGTCGTTTTCTGAGGGATTCTAAAGAAATTTAAAGAAGTGGATAATCTTTGAAGATAGTGCTTCAACGTGGCCAAAAATGTGAATTCTCAGCAGTGAAAAAATGTCGTGTTTTTGTTTGGTATATTTCTCGTAGCAAGCATAAAAACTGTTTCGGAGGTTTTTTTAAAGTGGTTAATGCAACATGTTTGTAATGATCGTAATATATCCCTAGTTTGTTGCCCGATATAAAAGTGGCTTTCGTTGCACAGCCTCTCGTAAATATATTTAAATATACGACGTACGTATTGTAACTCATTGCTAATTTGTTTATCAGAATACATGTGGATATTACGTTGTTGAAATGTACGGCGTTGTTTCGTAGTTCATGTGATACTGTATTTGTGAAGCAGGCGTAAGTTATTTATTGCTATCGGGTTGCCAAATAAATATGCGTGTCATTCGTCGTTTAGACTTAACATTATATTTCTAAACATTATATTTTTGAGCGATAATTTTCGTACGTTCAATTTTTTCTGGTTGCATTTTAAGTTCAAATTTAAATGTGTTGCGAGTTCATCGTCCACTGAGGTTTGTGTGATATGTACCGAAAGAAGACTTATAATTTACGTAAAATAATAATTGTCTCAAGAAAGACTTTAAACCAAAAGTATAACCCACCCCATTGTTAAAATAAACAAAGTCCCGAGAAAATTTAAATACTCCTTGGTCGACCACCATCCCCCCCCCCTTCCCAAAGTCTAAGGTGACCACCTTGTTGAGCGCTAGTGTCGAATGGTTTTTTTTCTTTAGTTCTACGAGTGACCACTTGGAGCGCTAGGTGAAACTACTACTAGCACGAAAAATAATATTGAGTTACTCATCTTTCCATTATGTGATTAATCTGTGATGGGAACTCGGGCCAAAAATAAAGTGAAACTGAAATGTTTATACCTTTTAAATATAAACGCTTAAAATGTCAATAAACATCAGTTTTGCCAGGTAATCAGAATAGTAATACGGGGCCGGAGGGCATAAATATCGAAATGACTACATTAGAAGATAAGATTTTAGGAGAGCGAGCTCGTTGTTATTGCAGTAGTAGTGAAAGTGATGACGAGAAATCAGACGACGAGAATGTCAGTGAAGAAGAAAATGCCTCGGCACCGACGCACGAACATGAAAGTAAAATCATGTCTGTACCAGAACCGTATAAATGGGAGGGTTCGTCATCAAATACAGGCCCGAAAGGCGTTGTCAAAGACTGGCAGCGATTCAGACAATTGCAAGTAGAGAAACGTGAAGAACAAGAGCGCGAACGATTGGCACTGATTAAAAAACTATCGCTGACATGCAAATCCGCTTTGGAAGAAGAGAGAGAAAAAACAGAAGTGGATCCAGAGCTAGCTGAGCTTTTTGCTGACGATTTCCTTTTAGAGTATCAAAAAAAGCGCATGCAAGAAATGATTTCACAGCTCTCCTCACTTCCAAAATTTGGGAAATTATTCGAATTAAAAGATGGGCAAGAATTCTTAGATGCTGTCGACAGTAATAAGTGTGCGACTATTATTGTTCATATTTATGAAAAAAATGTACCCAGTTGTGAAGCAATGAATGGTTGTTTGACTGTTCTCAGTCAGGAATACATTCATGTTAAATTCTGCAAAATTTTGGCATCTGTTGCTGGTGTCAGCAAACATTTCAAAGCTAGTGGGGTACCAGCCCTTCTTGTGTATAAAAATGGACAGCTGATTGGTAATTTTGTACGAATGAGTGAAGAACTTGGTGATGATTTCTTTGCTGAAGATGTAGAAAGTTTTTTACGTGAGCATGCAATGCTGCCAGACAGAGATTGCATACCATCAATTATTAGGTCACAGGAAGAGGACGATGATGAGGGCAGCGACTTAAGCCTTGAATGACTGTTGCATATGACTACTTTTATAATTTATTACCAGTTTTCGACTAAAAATAGATGACAAGAGTAGATATTTGCAAGACTTGTGGACAATTTTAAAAATATATAAATTTTAATTATCTGTTAGGGTAACTTACATAGTATTTGCTATGTTATGTGAGAAACTGGGAAAAGAAAATTGTTCCGAGTGTTGAAATGTCATCATAATTTATTTCTTGTGACGAGGCAGATTTGTTTCATTTCTGATCTTCCTTAAGGGGCCTGCCTACCTGCCATGAAAGCTGTGATGTAGAGGTTTAGGAGAATGGTTTTTTCACAGAATTTAATAGTCGTGAGATTGTGTGTTTGACATAGAAAATATATCAAGGTACCTCACACTAAGGGTAAATGGTTTCAGTTCTATCAGTTTCTTAAGTAATTAGAAAATAGGGCCTTAACATTCCAAATTAGTGCCTTTTCTATCTTGTTTAATGCCGTTATTTTTTTTTTGTTATTTTTACTTAAGTAGATCTATCCTTTAACTTTTGATCCCGTGACTGTTTATACCTTGCAACAACTTAAAATTTTGATGAAATCTTGTTCTCATAATATGAGTCCTGCGCAAATATGCAGCCAGTGTTGTTGAAAATTGAAGGATTAACGAGACCGAGCAGAGAAGACAACAGAGAGAGCGAGAGACAACCTCCCTCCACAACAGGGGTTGACCCAATACCACTTTTGTGGGGGAAAACTCCACATCCATGAGGTCGAACAGCCGCTAAGGCACTATGTAAGCGGGCCCCTTAAGGTTGATTACTCCCAGTATGTAAAAGCAGCACCATCACAAACTGTAATAATACCTTACAGTTTAAGACAGTCTGAGGTTAGAAATATTTGAGCATTGTATGGTGAGCGCTAGTTAATGAACATTTACATTTTGTGTTACTTGATGTTTTTGAGATATTTAAATGTGCTGACATGTAAAACAACTTCATATAAATACAGGGCCTATGTTGCGATTGTCATATTAGACATTTACAAAAGCGTAGGGTAGGTTTTCTGCACAGGACCATGTTTTGTTGATCACTACGATTTTGATGAAAACCAGTAATACTGTTCAGGGTTTTAAGTTGGCAGGAACAAAAGAAAGTATGCATTTCATACATGTTAAATATTTTGCTTGATATGACATCCACAGCACATTCTTGACATGTTAATAAATGTATATTACAGTTTCATGCTTGCTTTTTCAATATTTTGAACAGAGTTCATTAAGTTTTACTTTGTCGTGGTTTTGGTTGTGTGTACTAGTTACATTTTTTCATTTCAAATGGGTGATTTTGATCTGCTCGTGAGCAGGGTAAGTGAGGCGTTGATAGAGAAGCTGACAGATGGAATGTTTCGTCACAGGTGAACTTCACTCTGGTTACATTTTGAATGTCTTAAACTGAAAGGCTGTTTTGCCCTACCCTTTTGAATTTTGTAAATGTCTCTTTATAAGTAGACTGCATTGCAAGGCTTTCTTTCACTCAGCAATTTTGAGGAATAGTGATATTTTAATTTAATATGACATTGTATTTCTGCCCTACGTGTATATAAACGTTGTCAGGTGACTTTTTATCAAATGTTTATATATTTTGCTGCCTCAAAAAGAGCAGCAGATGACTCTTGTGGTTAACAATTTCATTGTGAACACTGTAATTGTGTGTGTCTAATGATACTGGCATGTGAACATTAGTTGCAATTTGTAATTTTTTTATATTCATTGTATTTTATATTGAGATATTACTCTTATTACTCGTTTAGTGCTTTTAGTGTAGCCGGCCTCTGTAGGTAGTTGGTTAGGCACCTGTGCACAGTGCGAGAGGTCCTGGGTTCAACTCCTGGCTTGGAAATGGCTGTTGTTAGCCCTCATCAGCTCTCAAGACCTCGTTGAAGGTCCGTAAACCTCTCACCTCATTGTTTAGTGTAAAATTACATACTGGACTGAACTTGGACTGGAGTCAACATAGAACAAACAAGATGAACACATTACTCTCAAAAACCAAAAAGGCTGAAATGTTTTTGTTTCAGATGATTTGTCAATTTATTTAGAAAATAAACATTTGGCTGACCCAAGACCTTCCTCTCACATAACCAAACTAACAATTCAGTACCAATTGTGAATGTTGTCTTTTTGTTCAGTACATTCTTTGATGATGGAACTGTATTTCTCCACTTTTATTGCAGTTTAGTCGAGAATTCGAGTTCAATTTGAATTGAACTGTTACTCAAAATGTAGTAATTTAACCTATTACAGAGGCTCTTCAAGTCAATTTGATTAATTGCTTTGGAAGTTTGAGTCAAAAGACCAAAATTACGAGTCAAGCTAAGAACATCTACATTAAAATTAGCCTTTGAAAGAATGTGCATCTCGACACAAACAATTCAGAATTTTTTACATTTGCTGACACGCAATCCCTACGTTTCATTATGCTTCCATCGTAATCTAGCCACAAACATTCAACTTTCCACAGTTTCTTAAAATATCTGGGCACCTTAATTGTTCTAGACGAGCCTATCTTGCATTTCCAACATTTTAAATAAATAGAAATTTATCTACCACAGAACACCACTACTATATGTTTTGCACCACGTACAGATATATACCACATTCTGACATACCAAAAACTAAAATACAAAGCATATTAGCGAAAGATAATGTACTCAAAATAGTCACTATACAATTGTATGCATAGGTGTAAATAAAAAAATAAAACCTTTTGTTTGGAAGGTCATTCAATCTGTTTACATTTTGATGTCATAACTGGTGGATGCAGTGATGATGATTTTCTGAATTTGTTGTTTGTTTCCAAATACACAATGTAAACAATGTTGGAAACGTTCGTGCCCAATACAAAGTAAAGAATGCTAAAAAGTTGTTTATAAATTTATTGTGATTATAAAATAACTGAAGTAGTTTAAGTAATTATTAACCCTTGTAGTGCCAAGAGCCGACATATCGGCATTCACTGCCTGTGTGAAAAATGCTAGGGGCAATTATATTGGCCCTGTATTTTTGAAAAATGTAATTTACAAGTTTTTTGAAAGGAAATTTTCTAGGAAAAAAATATGGTTTGCAATATTGCAACAGATTAAGGAAACCTTTAATTGCCAGTAGCATTTTTTTCAGCTTTATTATTTTCATTTTATACATGTATTTCAATTTTTTATATATAATTGTGCAAATTTTGGAAAAATCGATAGATATTTTGGTCAGCTCTTAACAGCGAGGTCTGTATCGAAAATTCTGAAATACATGATCATTTTTCACATACGTACCTCAAAGAAAGCTGGCACTAAAGGGTTAAGAAGACAGATTTGTTATGTTACTTAGAATAAAGCCTCTTATGTACAACAAACACACTTCAAGCAAAATGAGAAAATCAGGAAGCCAAATTTGACTCGCAAGTTTTGATCATGAAAAAAGGAACACAAAAAATCTGATCAGGGTGGCCACTCATTGGAACAAATAAAATTCCCTGATTTTTCCCTGATTTCCCTGACAGAAAACCAAAAATTTCCCTGATCTTTGCAAATATGAAAACAACAGTTTGGCATTTCATTAAACACATTTTCAAGTAAAGATAAATATTTCAAGTCATTTCCCACACTACTGCCAATGAACTTGATTAAACATTCAGCAGAAATAACTACGAACTTGTCAATGGCGTATAATCACACCTACATGACGGCAATTTTTTGAACAAAAATGCTTTACTGATCCCAAAACTCCATTATATCCCTTCCTATGACTTTTGCGGAAGCTCAAAATGAACAACGTAAGAAAATTCCCTGAAATGTCTCATCTGAACCGAAAATTCCCTGAAATTTCCCTGATATTTCCAGGTGGCCACAATTTCCCTGATAATTCCAGGTTTTCCAGGATTTCCAGGTGGGTGGCCACCCTGCTGATGGATGCAATAAATTATAATTTCTGTACTGTACTAATTTAACCTGAAAAATGCTAATTTACATTTATGCGAAAATTGTAACTAGGCACAAATCTTGCAATTAATACACTTTTTTCAGGTTACAAGAAAATTGTGACTAATTATTATTATTTTTGTATTGGACTTTTTGTTAATTTTATCTTTCTTTATATTAAAAAGCATATTGTGTTATCATTTGCAAGTATGGATATGAGGCATTGTTTCAGAAATACTCTCAAGTAATATGTATCCTTACATTAGTCACTACATTTGTCGTTATATTAGTATGCCTTTAATGTACCTTAATAATACTGTATTATATGTTCTGTATTGTGTATGGCAAGATTGTGACGTAGTTACATTATCAATGAATTGATCAATATGAAACTTAATCTCGCTACCAAAGTTCTGCAGACTTTTTCAGCACACTTTCACAAAATTTTTTGTTACAGCAGATTTTATAGAAACTCGGTATTAATGTCCACCATAGTGGGTTTAACTAATTAATTAATCTTAACCCAGGTACCCAACTATAAACTTAAAATTTGCTGACAGGTAGCATGTTTACTATATTGTTAAGGATTTTGTAGCCTACCAATGGCAAAATTGTGAATTTCATTCCATAGAATAATACTGTGTGTACGTGGAAAGGGACACAGGCAGAGACAGTGAGGTGAGGGTGAGTGTGAGTGGTGAAGGGGGGTTCGGGGGAGCAGTGAATTATCTTGTTTTCCGATTTAAGAAGTTTCCTGCTTAGCAAGTTAAAAAAAGTTAAATACTACACCCCCAACCCGTGTTACGTACCCTAGATTTAACGAAGGTAGCAATTTTACGTACACACGTACTCGTAAACCATCAAAAACTCACAAAAAATTTAATTACTTTGGGCAAAAACTAAAATGTGTGGTTAATTAATTTAAAATATTTTATTTAGTGCATAGAAAACATACATGTAGATGTTTCAACATCACTACTCCGATTGTTAATACCATGAAAATTCAGAAAGATAATCATTAAATCTATTAAAAAATGTGGCAGGGCTTGCCATTTCAGAACTCGTGAATGTAACATTTGCCACATGCACACCATTACACCATTACATGCCAAAACTTCCTCTTACTTACAGTTAACAAGGCCATGACAGCTATAGTTAACATGCTGTTCTCATGGCTAGCAATTGCATCCAGTAGTCTAGCTGACTCACAATAAAGATAATAAACCGTTGGATTAATTTGATATTTCATTACTAAAGCAGTTTATTTTAATGTTAAAATATTTGTAAAGCCTCTACGAAAATCACTTGCGTTTTACGATTAATTTGGAAATGGCTACATGACATAGTTCGGACTCATCGAGGATGTTATATTTGTACTAAACTAATTTTAGTGTTGCAGTGCACTTACATTATCTGGGCCTAACAACATTAAAATGACATAAATGTGGAACACAATACAGCACAAGGAAATCAGGTTTTCAAAATTCACTGGATTTTTTTTAAACCAAAATAATATTGTGTGGTACCAAAGTGTTAAAAGTAAAATTTTTAATAATTGTTTTGGCATTGCAAATGAACTGACACCAATCTCACGACCATAAAAAAAAGTGTTGCTTACATCACTGATTTTAGTTTCTTTTGGTGATAAATCCAAGTCCTGTTAACCTGTTCAGTCACAATTGTGTACCTAAAATGTGTGACAATGAAAATAATCTACATATTTAACACATTTTAATATTTTTCATTAAACTTCTGTGTATTCCTCCATGGCCTCTCATAATAAAAGTTGCTGCATGTCCGTTGCTTTGTTCAATTATGACTTGACTAATTTTTTTCACAAAATGCTGCAAAAATTTGACTATGCGTTCACGAGGAGACACTTGCATTCTGTGTGCTCACTTTTTGTGGGACGAAGGTTGGTTATATTTACAATTCAAAGGTCTGCTTTTAGTTGGAAGACTTCTGTATATTAATATGGAACACGTAATTCAGTTATTATTTGCCATTTCTGCAAAATGCAATGGAAATTTGACTATGCACTCCTGAGAAGGCGCATTGCTGTTTTTTTCTCATTTTTTTTGGGACAAGGGCGAGTCATATTTACTGTTCAGAATTATGCTTTTAATCGGAATATTTCTGTTAATTGATATCAATTTATATTTAAATTACTTACCTTATTTTTTTGCAAAATGTTAAAAAATTAGGACCTACGGGAGGCACTTTGTAGAAAAACATTACAGTTTTAAAATTTGAAGATGAGGTACGGACAGAATTGGCCCATATCAGTTTTACAAATATAATGAACAGAACCGTGAGTAACGTAAAATCGGGAGTCTAATGTAATTTTCACCTTGTCTATATGAACATGTATAATTTAACTCTTTTAGTAGTTTTCTCAGTTCATAACCATTATTGCTCTATGTCCCATTACAAACGTCTCGGGGTGTCGCCTACCTGTGTGTTAAGAGGCTCAGAAGTGACAGAGCTACAAAGACGACCTTGAAACATGCATCAACTGCTGCACTGCCACGAGTCGGGCGCTGAACTAACAATCAAGATTCCCACCTATCTGTTGTTCTTACTGACCATATAATTTTTGGTGGAAAATCTGTAGCAAAGTTCAGTGCATGTTTTTATCCGAGTTTCACACATATTCGGCACTACCTTTTTTAAGTATGGCAGTACGAAAAGCAATTTTTAGCTCTGTTGGAGGGCTTAGAAACAGTGTTTCAATAAGCATGGTGTCTTAACGTCATTCCATCCTTGTCCAAAGTGTTATTTTCTGTTAGTACATTGGCATAATGGGCACGTGAAATAGTTTTGTTAAAATAATATGTATGAACACACTGCAACGGAATAGAAGCTCGTGGCAGGCGACACCCTTAACAGAGCTTTACTGCGTCTTTCTTCTGTGTGGCTGGAACAGACATTTTCTGACCGTAAACCTTAATACGCTAGTGGTTCCCAAAGTGCGGGTCGCAACAAGCTTCCAAAATAATTTTAAAAATTTAAAAAAATACTCAATAAAACTGAAAAATGTAAAAACAAAGATCTAAACAAATGACTGAACTTAAAATGTAATACTAATTACTGAGACAACAAATGTATGCGTCAATATTATTTGTTGAAATGGAGGTAGTCACAGTTAAAAATTGTACCCAAAAGGGGGTCGCAAGACCAAAAACTTTGGGAAACACTGCCCTAGGTCAAGGATTTAGTACATAGCCCCCCCCCCCCCAGTAGGTGAAATATGTCATACAGATGACATTTTATGGTATAAATTATTACTTGTGATAATTTTTTTTATTTTGTGTTGATTTGAAGAGAAATATTTCAAAATATGTAAAGTACTTAAGAAATAATAGTCAAGGTATCAAAATAAAGCATTTCCATGTCACAAATTATATTGAAGTAGATATAAAATCTTAACTTTAATGTAGAAGCATAAATATTTTATTTTAGACTTTTTTTTTTAAATTTAGAATAGTATAAGAAAAATAAATAAAATATTGAAAAAAGTAATATGAAAAGTAGTAAAATTTCAGATGGTGGAGTAAACATTTTTAAAGCACCAAAATTGGAATATATTTACTACATGTTATCATACTAGTTTGTGAAAATTCTCATCACAAGCCTAAAACCTAAACAAGTTATGTATCACAGAAATGGGCAATAACAATTGTATGGCATTATTTAGTTCATACTTCCTCAGCACAGTGCAGGCTCACTTTTTTTTGTATATTTTAAACAAAAATTTCTTGCACAAGTGGCTCCGGTAAGCAGTTTTTCTTTTCCTTCTTGGGTCACACAAATAGCAGATTTTTATCTTCGTAATATTTTCTTCAGCAATGTTTGGTGTAATAAATGCATCAGGGATCTCAGAAACTCTTGTAATGCAAGCCCTCAGTTCAAGTGAGAAATGTGCATTGTTGCATTTTCTTTCTATTTGTGGCTGCAAGAGTGCAGAAGAAATGTAAGCATTGGAACTTCTTTACTCTCCTCTTAACTGGTGTACAGTATAAAAGAATTTATTGAACGTAAGTCTAGCAAACAATAGAATATTGACATGGGCCATCTTAATGTTCGATAATGAGTAGAATAATTTGCACACTTTTTATCTATAACAACCTCCACCTCCTTTTGTACCACTGTACTGTCAGCTTGCCTTATCTGCCGTATTTAGTTCCAGGAAATCTGCGGGTGTGTGAAAACTGTGTACATTCACTTCCATAAACCACCAAATGAAATTTTTTTAAACACCCAACTTCAAATACTACTATATTTGTGTGAGTACAGATCACCAATACATTCAGAAAGTGCCCCATAACATTTAAATATTGTGAAAATTACAAGTAATGTGTGAAGTGCTGTTCATGTTTCATACAGCGGCAGCCTTCCTTTGTGGCGGGCCTGCGGTGATTTGGCAACAATGCACGACGAGCCAGGTGGTTGGCCACCGCTGACATCACAACACAGCACGGCATGATGTGCCACATTATCTCTCTCCATCCTTGCCTTCACTGCAAAGGATGTGCGTTAGGCAGAGAGGAAATGTTTCCAAAAGCATTGATAGAATGACATTTTATGTCACTATTACTAGTGTATAATGCTTACTTCATCTTTGTCAACCAAACACATAAAATAACAGTGGAATAAGCTCAACTATGCCTATACAAGCATGAATATTTTGCAATGCAATTGTCTGTAATCACTTCTTGCTTGAAAAAGATTATTAACATAAACATAAAATATTTCAACTGTAATTAGAGACGTTATATATGTTAACAGTCTCATTTTTAATACATCATCACTGATTACACCACAGTATACCTGGCAAAATTTTTTTCACACATTTTGATAACAAATTTTTCAATAACACTGTAATCGTGGATAATATGACAGAGCTGTAGCGGTTTTCCTTGTAACACGGCGCCATTGATTACACAAATTAACTTGACACAATTTTTTTGCTGGTTTTGGTGCAGCACTAACACTTATCTTATTTCTGCTTTTTTTTTATAATGTACAAATGTTAACTCTCGTTTCTTCTGTATCTGCGACCTACTTCTACAAGAGACATGTTGCATTTAATTAAATGAAAAATTTTTATTTTGTTTTCTCAAACTAAGAACTTTGCTACCTGTCTTCGGTATGGAAGGATCACCACAGCCTTTCATTTTAGGAAACAACGCTGCAGGCCACGGAATCATGTATAACAGCACACAGTACATGTACTTCAAGACAGTGTCCTACATGCTCGTGGTTGAACAAAGTTAGTTTTGGAAAGATTACGAGAATGTGGCCTCACTGTGCAGTTGCAAAAGTGTGAATTTTTGAAACCTGGAGTTAAATTTTTGGGTTCCATCATGGTTCAGATGGTTTTCACATGGATCTGGAGAAAGCAGAGGCAATAGAGAGGGCTCCAAAACCTGACGATGTTGAACTACAGACATTCCTAGGTTCAGTGAATTATTATTCAAAATTTGTTCCAAACATGTCCGATAAGTTGCGGCCACTATATGACCTTCTAAGAAAGGATGTAAAATGGGTTTGGTCACAGGCATGTGACAGAGCCTTTACTGATATTAAGACAATATTGACGTCAAAAGAGGTATTGGCACAGTCCAGACATGTGATGCAAGTAATTATGATCAAGGGGCACAGATTAGCCAGGTTGATAAGGAGGGAAGGGAAAGGCCTTTGGTGTATGCAACCACGTCACTGACTAAAGAAGAAGTAAATTATTCCCAAGTGGAAAAGGAGGTACTTGCTATTATATTTGGCATTAAGAAGTATTACCAATATTTGTATGGCAGACATTTTGTGCTAATGACAGACAAGAAACCACTGGTGTCCATATTTGGACAAAAAAAACTCCAGTTATGACAGCAAGTAAGTTGCAACGCTGGGCTGTATTTGTCAGGTTTTTCATTTACAATAAAATTGGTACCTTAAAAACCAAATAGGGCAGATGGATTATCTAGAGTGCCTCTACAAAAAGCACAAAGCCACATAGAGGACGACGATTCTTCACATATTTGGTTCATTGAAAGAGAAGTGCCAGCAGTAACCGCTGATGAAGTGGTGAATGAATCAAAGACACTTATGGTAATTAAATAAGTGATGTATTTTTTTTGAACGGTTGGCCACATAGTAAACTGCTGTACGTTTTCAAAACCTACCATGCAAAAAGATATGAACTAACAGTGGATAAAAAGTGTCTGCTGTGGGGGCATAGGTTAGTAATTCCTAGTAAACTGCGTGGCCTTTTATTGGCAGATTTCCATACCAGCCATATGAGGATGGTCAAAACAAAAAGCTTGGCAAGGTCCTATTTTTGGTGGCCATCGCTTGACCAAGATATTGAGAAAACAGTGCGAGACTGCAATATGCATATTTTAAATGGATTTATGTTTTTTAAATGAATAAAATTACGTCTTCAAGTACAATAGCGGCATTCAAACAGTATTTCTGCACATGGGGATTGCTGATATTACTTGTGACGGATAATGAGCCAAGTTTCATGTCTTCAGAACTATAAACATTCTTAAAGAACAACAGGGTAAAACATATGACAACGGCTGTGTATATACCACAATCGAATAGTGCTGCAGAAAATAGTGTAAAGGCGTTCAAAGCTAGATTACAAAAAACAAATACTAAATGGTAGGAGTGTAACAGAAGCATTACAGTCATTTTTGTTGATGTACAGGGTTACATCACGTCACGATAGGCTCATCAACAGCTGAATTACAGCTAGGGAGGGAATTGCGAACACAATTTGATTTACTTTCAACATTGCCAATAGAGATGAGAAAAAGTCATTATGTATCAATCAAAAACAAGGTTGTAGGAATAATGACCTGGATATTGGGAAGCAAGTATATGTCATGTATTATTCAGCTAGGCGAATAACTTGGTTACCTGCAACAATCACAAAAAAACCAGGTAGGCAATGTCATGTTCTGGGTAAAGACTGAGGATAACAGACTATTGAAGAGGCATAGGAATCAAATTGTCAATACTCATGCTTCAGGAGTCAAACCACACAAGGGCAAATTGACGCAGGATCGCGAAGATAGTGTTAAGGTGGAGACTAGTCTGTGTACACGGAGTAAAAATACCTGGGAGCAGAGGGTTGCGATAGGTTTCAGTGGGGAGGAGGTAACGTATAACATGAGTGAAAACATATATAGAGATGAGCATGTTGGCAGAGAAGGGAAATAAGTGGAACAGAGGAGTACAGTATGAGTGAGAAGGAAGAAGAGTTTAAGGGTTTTGGGGAGATAGAAGCCAAGAGCTCGTTAGATGTCCAAGAAATGGAAACTCCATGTAGCAGGGCAGGTAGAAGGATTAAACCCAGGAATGTTATAGAATTGTGAACCAGGGCAGAAATGTTTAAAACTGTAATTAAAAATGTATCCATATGATAGGCGAAGGGGATAGTAAAATTATTTGTGTAAACAATAGTGTATAGTAAAATGAGATAACTAAAGAAATAGGGTGATTATGATAAGGTGACAAAAAGTTCTAGAGTAAGCTTTATTCTTTCAGGGGGAAAAAAAAAGAAGGCATGGTGGGAAGAATACACGAGAGATGATGGTGAATATATGTAGTAGCATAAATAAAGGATATCAAAGTGTGTGTGTTATATGCAGTATGAATAAAATTGTAATAAATGGAAACATAGCAAACATAAAAAAAATTATTAACATTTTATTGGCAGTGCAAAATGAATTTGATAAAAACATATGGAACACAAGATATTAAAGTTACCCCTGAAATTACATTTAAATTTTCATTTGTTACATTAATAATAACATCTTATGCAAAAAAAATTTTGTTCATCACAGCAAGCATCTTTAATATTGTAGTGCTGTATACAAAAAACTTTATAAACCAAATAAAACCACACATATTTTTTTGACTAATTGTTGTTAAGTGAATTTTAAAAGAGGTCTTAGACGAACTACTGATTCCTCCTTCACAAACAAAACATTTGGATACTCTTTGAATATCTACCACCCTAATTTAACAATTTGGACAGTACAATTGCAGTGTTATAAATAATACAAATGGTAAAAAACTTTCCAAAATCATTTTAAATTTTGCAGACCCCAGTTTACATGCTCAATTTCCTTAAGTACAGTCCTGTAATTTTTTAATAGCATATCAAACTTTGTGCCCTTGAGAGTTTGATATGCTGCCCGAATATTCTTCAATCTCTCAATTTCCAACACCAATGCATCATTATCCTCTTTCATTTGCCTGTAGACAAGCTTTAAAGCCTTTGGGAATCTGGGCATTTCATTTAGTATGATGTCAAGAAGAGCTGCATCCAAACATCTAAAAAAAAATACTTTTGAATTACTAACGAGCATCAAATACGTGACATACACACACAGGCATTCTTAAGGTACCAAACAAGTTATAAAATACAGCACAAGCTCACGAACATGGGGACACCACAGTATTTGTCGGTGAGGCATCAGTTGTCATATTAGATCAATTTATTATTTTTTTAATTCTGAGAAGAAAAGTGTAAATTGTGCTACAGTACAGTTGAATTGACTGTCTTGCTGTATCACAGCATAGGGATTTAATTGTTAAATAGAAATTGCTGCATCACAGCCAATTTGAACAATTAAGTTTTAAAACAAAAACCACCTAACAGATTTTTAATAGTTTAATTTCACAAATAAATAAGGTAACGGTGGATTTTTCGAATTAGAAACCCCTTTTCATGAATTTAAAACTAAAAACCAACACTCTTTTCTGGCTAGTCCACATTTAATGGGGTTAAAATACATGAATGGACGGTAAAAAAGTGAACATCAGCATCAGGGTATATCCAATAGAATAGGCACGAGGTGCATTCCTATTTTCATAATATTGCTGGGCGCATGGTGGTGGGAGCATGGGTACACTTTCTGGGTAAGGGAAATGGGAAGTGTAGATTGTAGCATGCTCTTGACAATACGGCAAGCCTGTCTCAGCACAGCCTGACATATAGCGAGATTTCTAAGCAATGCACGTATCCCGATTTACCCAACCAAAAGAACTGTTATTTTTGTGCTCGCACATCTTATTACTACGCATGTGCACAACACAGCAGTAATGATGGTACCTAGAAAACAATTATATTTACACGATTCTCCTTAAATATTTTTGCACCAAATGCAACCACATAAAGTAAGAATTCTGCACGTATTTTAATTTTCAAGTTATTGATCTTTGAAAATGCCATATTTTCAAATGCCACTGAAACATTGAAAACACGTTCTTATTGACTACCACGGGTATGATGAAATTGGACAGTTGTTTTCGCTGGTCGCCTGCCCGCCCGGCATTATAGTAGCTTTTGTAATCTGATACTGACTAAAAAAACTAGGCAAATTTAATGAACCAGGTTACTTTGTACCCGAATCTCGTAGGTATAATTTAACACATCCCTACAAATCTAGCACGAGCGCAACCACTCGATACTAGGCAAAAGTTTCCTCACACACCTCACCTCTCACTTCATCAGGCGACGTACTTACACTCTAATGGGACACTGGATAGACTACTACCGTGACAGAAACAGTATTAAAGTTTAACAAACTCTCATTTAATACTGGTAAAGGTTACAAAACACGCATCAAATGCCCTCAGGCTGATCACTAAATATCCAATGTCAAATAACAGAACAAATAGAATCATTACACGCAATTAACAAATACGAAAAACGGGCTTCCGATCCCCTCGCGACCAAAACGGCACCGCATAGCCAAATTCCACAAAGATACGTAAAAATTAATGATCAACTCAAAGCAAACGGGCTCAAATCTCAACAAAACTTACCAAAAACTAAAGAACGGTAGCACGGTGCCGCGTCGGCCACGAAGACGTCGGTAAGAACACACTCGCAAGCTGGACGGAGGAAGAATGACCCAGCACCGCTCGGGAAGGCACGCCTAGGCTCGGAAGAGGAGGGGTAAACAGGGGAAGCACGAAGACGCCCGAACCTGGCCGAACATCCTCGAAGCTGCGCAAAGCGCATCAGAGTCAGAGAGGGAGGGGATAACGAGTTCATTGGCGGTCTAACACACGGCGCACTATTCAAAGTCACAAGCTAGAATAACGTCAGTCCAGGAAAATTATTGTCACATACTTGAAGCAACCATTTAGGGCACATGGTGAGGTGAGCTGACCAGCTCAACTTAAAAGCTAATTCGTAAAATTTGCTCATTGTCAATGCATGCACCGTTACAGTTAAGATTTTATTAATATGTTTATCTCTGGTGTAAATGGTTCCGTTTCTTTGTGAGATTGGGGCCACTATCTGTCTAATATTGAACACAAGAAATTAAACACTGTGGCGCTCGCTGAAGTACACACGGTGTTGCATCCATGGGGTCTACGTTGGAATATTTATTCATATACTAATTGTCCGCTGCGCAATATGACAGCTCTTTTGATATTTGCACCGTTCGAAAGTTATTTTTGTCTCCGAGAATGTGTGAACTTTGTTACTAGTATATAAATGATTAATATTAAAATGTACTTATTTTAAAAAATATGATAATTAAAGTAATACCGAAAAATTGTGTTGCAAAAACAAAAAAACATTTTTAAAGTAGTAAATTAGCTCATTTAGTCACCGTAATTAACATAGAAATTAACTGTAATGCAGTGGAGCATCCTGTATCCGAAATGGGCAGGACCTGAACCATTTCGGATAACAGAAATTTTCGAATACCATGAGTTCATTGTGATGGCTGATACCCGAGATTATCTAGCAGTATGTTTTATGGTGCGAAACTAGTCCACTCTGATAAGTTAAGACCCTGCTACATTGAGACGGTGAGATTGTCGCTATCTGCGTCATTTTTCTGCTTGCTGCGTTCTACAACGGGAGTTGTCGCTTTGCTGTTAAGAGTCTGTTTCTGCAAGACCTAACAGATGGCAGCTCAATTGCTGTTCGTCTTCTTTTTTCTAATAGCAAAATCTTGTTGCAAATGATGCCGTAAATATTTTAAAATAACTTCGGTCTGAATTGCAGTACACGCGAAATAAAAATAAGTTTTTTTTTATTTTCTTGTTTTTATATAATTATCAGAAATATTAAATAGAAATGTATGTTTTTGTACTAAACATTAATTTTACTGCTTGAAAAAGCTAAATTAGATCTTTTGTATTTTTTGCACATTGTTACTGTGCATTAGTACGCACCTCAATGGATCATAATTTTTGTAGTGCATATACATGGCTAATCGAAACACTGTGGTGGCCATCTGATGAACGCGAGTCTGTGAATTGTCGGTGAAAGATAAAAGTTGGCAAGTTCCACTTACCACCACCGTTCCAGACAACGAATCTGATATTGCCAACACATCCTCCAATCAGGTATCAGAATAGCAATGACTGGGCACCTACCAACAATTCGCCATCACTATGTAGCAGGCCCATTATTTATTTTCTGTCAAAATGTACAATCAAATCATATTAAAATAATACATTGAATAATTCACAGCAATGCTGAAAGACCACAAATGTCAAACTTATTCACTGTTGAACTTGACCGTCTTGTGTAGTGGAGGGGTATCAACAGGCAATAGCTGCAGCCAGTGTGTAGTGACGTTGCCAAGGATGCACTGGAAGCACATGCCTCACAAGCGAGAGCAAGCATGATTCAGAGCGAGATAAACACAAAGGTATAACATGTGACGTGTACTGACATTTGGTTTTCGTTACTGACACATGTTTTATTTTTTATGTGAAAAGGTGAATAGAAAAATATGTCTTAACATACAAACTTAAAGTTGGAGGTAGCAGCATATTCTGCGTTGAAAAAATACCTTATATTACAATACCGACACACGTGTTTTAGCAAGGCAAAAAGGGGAATTCGTCCACCTAGTGAGGAATGATTGAAACCATGGCATAGAATAAAATGTATGTACTTTTCTATGTGGAACTTCGTATGTTATTTTTACGGATATCAAAAACATATACATTGCAAAGAGATGTTAAAGTTGTAAAAAAGGCTAACTTCAAACACTTTTCACTAGGACTGCCAGCAAAAAGTGTTTCCAATTATCACATAGCATGTCCGGTAGTTATATAAGGTATTTGGTTGACCAAACACACACGTGCATGCACGCGCGCACACACATGTACGTTTTTGAAGCTGCTGTATAAAGTTAAACGAGTGTACATAATACAGTGCTATCGATAAAGGGGTTGTCAGAGAATGACTGCTGCCGCTGTTTCAGACAGCGTTGAGATTACACGTACAGCCGCAAGTTTATTACTGACGCGTGTTGCAACTACGCATATACGTACAGAGCACACATTGAATAACCGTGATAACATGTCACGAAAATAAAAACATAGAATCACTGTCTTTGCTTGTTCAATCACCATCAATCCTGAAATGCTACCACCTTCACTTCGCCACACACGAAACCATTGAACAAGAGCCACATCAAGATCGCCACTTTACTTTCTTGCAAATTCAAAGTCAGTTTTCAAAAACGTTTTGCGGAAAAATAAATGAAATTATTATTTATTTCAACAGACAGTTTTCTTCGAAACAAGGTGTACACCATATGGTAGATACCAATGTTAACTAATAAAATTATAACACAATTATGTGCATCCACTATGTATACATTAATGGTCTTACGTGTAATAATTTAAGGAAAAACAGGTTTTTATAGTTTTATCTATGAAACAGTCAGTATAAAAAAAAATTTCAAAACCATTCCTTCACCACAGCTATTCAGTCAATTGAAAAAACCTACCCTAACTTGGCAGTTCAAAATGATACTGCCTGACTGGCTAAAACACTAGCATTAAAAGAGGCAGGAATCAACTTATGTAATTCAAGCATAAAAAAAAAACTTTGTAACAGAAAAAAGTTAAACTTTCCTAACTGTTGTGATGGGTTGACTTTAGACTGTTAACTGACTATCACAGTAGTTATGGCTCGTTGGTCGGCAGACTGTGTTTTGACCTGTGTGGTCACGGCGGCCAGTGTTTTGTCAATGGTGGGTCAAGATTGTTGTTGTCATCTGTGAGACTATTGTAATATCTGTAGTTGTAGTTAATATAACAACTGGCGACGAGGATGGGATTGTTTACTTAATCCCAAAGTATGGGGTCGGTAAATAATTGCGGCAGCCGTAAGCGGACTTAGGTTACAAGATCGCAGTTGGGAAGAGAAGAAGAGACAACAGGATGTCGGTAGGCAAGACTGAAGAGTTCAATGGAGGCGAAGGAGATTTTGAGTGCTACGTGGAGCGGCTAGAGCATTACTTCACGGCAAACAAAGTCAAGGAAGATTAACCACGTAGTGTGTTTCTGACTTTGTTAGGTCCAAAAACGTATGCAGTCTTAAAAAAATTGTGTGTACCACAAAAGCCAGGGACAAAGACATATGATGAGCTGGTCGCCATACTGTCCAAGCACTATGCGCTGAAGATGATTGTAATTGCTGAGCGGGTGAAACTATATGATGGAAACAAGGGACTTCGGAAAGTATCTCAGATTATGCTGTTACCTTGCAAAAGATATCCATGAGTTGCAAATATGGTCAGTTTCTAAAAGAAGCCCTACGGGATGTGTTTGTAAGTGACTAGGGAAACAAGAAAATTGTACAGAAATTTCTAGTAGAAGAAAAGTTGACTTTCCAGTCAGCACTAGAAAAGACCTTAATCATTGAAGCGGCTTTAAAACAAGCGAAAGAATTACGGCCAGAAAGATGGCCATTGAAGCAAGATGATTTCACCCGAAAATCCGAAATGGAATTTGCCATTTTGAAGAGAGGGAGAGGGACAACAGTAGGAGAGCAACCAGAAAGGAAATGCTAGATACAATACAGGGATAGGAGTGATATCTGGCTTTAAAAAAAGACAATTTGTACATTAAAACCTTAAAAAAGGAGACTTTGTAGACCAATAGATATCTAATAAAGATACTTCAAAAATCAAGCTTCGGTCACCAAGAAAATCGAAAATATTAACAAATTTTTTTAACATCCCACTACCAACGTACCATTTAAGGCCAGAAATATAATTTTATAAACAGACTTGTTAGTTAACTTGAAAATTTAATGAACACAGAAAATATATTTTATTTTAGAATCACAACAAAAATATGTGGAGTTTAAGCTACAATTAGATATCATTATTAATTTTTATTTCACTAGCACTGAGAACATGGAACATACAACAACATAACTCACATCATTTAAAGAAGATTTCATATACTTACAACAAAATAAAACATATAACTTCAGCAAAATTTTCCATCATTAGTATATCAAACACAAGTATTCACTAAACATTCAAACATACTATCTAAAACAAAAATATAAAAAGGAAACAGACAACTTATTGTGCTTAGCAGCCATTGTAATGTTCAACTCTTTTTAGAATGAGCAGTAAAGAATGTAGTAATGAGATTATTTGTCTTCTTTCCAACAGTTTTTTGAAGCGTCTCAATCATTTTATATCTTCTTTGCTTTCTTCCTTTTTTAATTACACAACACCTTCCAACAATCCTTGAGCAGCTTGAGCTTCGTTAAGGTCACCTTTCTTCAAAGCCTTCCTAAGACATTCTGTGGCTTCACTAAGTAAAGAGTTTGAGAATCTCTGGTTTCACTAAGTTTTCTCTTCTTTTCTGAAAGTGTACTTTCAATATCCTCAATACTTTTCTTCTTATTTTTTCTTGACAATTTCTTCTTCTTTCAGCATTGCTTCTTTCTCTCTGGCTATTCTCTGTTCTTCAAGATAAGCCTTTTGTGTTTATGAACATTTTGACCCAAAGTTAATAGTTTCTTAGTACTGTAATAGGAACCAGATAAAGTTTATTGTTATAAAACTACAATGCATCCTTTACCATGAGGATGCTGTTAAAGGACCTACAAGACATCAGTTTTTTTTTTCCTCTGTAAGAACATTTTTTGAGATGGAGAATCTTTGTTCAATATCTGCATTCCCATGAGACAAACTAAGTGCAGCTTTAGTTACTTTGGATACAAGAGGAAATCTTTGTGAACCATCCAATTTCTTCAGTTTTATGAAATAAGCCCAGTAACTATTAATACGTGATGATGCAGCTTCACTCTCTGATGGTTCATTTTCTAACTGTCGGCATTTCCATTCATCAGCAAGCTGATAGTCCGGAATATCCATAGATAGTGATTTTGATACTTTCCTTGCGTATCGACAGCTTCTTTCAGATTTTCTTCCCAGTGGATTGAGGAACCCAAGTGCTTGTTTTAGAAACACTGAGTCTGTCATTACTTTTGCCACAAGATATTTAGCTCCAGCAATATAATGTGCTTGAACACTTTTCAAAAAACACAAAACTTCTACTTCTGGTAATTGAGAAAGTTTATCTCTTACTTCCCCTGAAAGTACCAGTTGTTGTAAGGACACTAAATTAAGTGCCTCAAACAACATGCAACTTGTCCAATCATATGAAGATGACGGTTTCACTTACAGCAACACCTTTACATACTCTGCCAACGAGAGTTCCAATAACTTCTAATAACTCTGAATGCAGAACATAAAATTAAAGGAGCTTCACTTTGGAAACACTTAGTGAATTTTTGAAACAATTTAGCAAAAGACAATGTGAAATAAACTTAGCTAAAATCCCTGATTGTTTGAGTAAAGATGTAACTTTCCTCACACTCTCCTTCCGTAAATTATCTTTACTTTTATTGGATGGAATGTGCTTCAAAAAATATGTTTCTAAATCAGCCCACTCTTAGATTAATTTTTCAACTGCAGCTATTAATGATAACCATCGGGTAGAAGTATGTTTCAAAAATCTGTGTAGTGGTAGATTTAACTGCTGTTGAATCTTCTCATATTTTTCCCAATGTGAAGGCCATCCATGAAAATAGTGATACACACCAATCACTAATGTCATCACATCGTCACCAAACACATACACAGCTTTCAAGAAAGCATTATGAACAATGTGAACGGGACAAGTTCCAATATCTACCAAACTTTTAGAACACATTTTCATCTTCTCCTCCTTATACATCTTGAAGACTTTAATGTTTACGCTAGGTCCATCTGAAGATTTTTCAAAGACAAATTTGCATTGATGATGTCCTTGCTTACTAAAAATGAAGAGTAACAGCATCAGCTTTACCAGTGAAGAAAGTTTCAAGATGTCTCCTTAACAACTTGATTCCAGATATCCGACCAATACGTGAAAGTAACTTGCAGCTCTTTCTTGCTTTTAGCATTTTTAGTCTCATTATAGGAAATTGTATAAGGTGATGAGTCAACATCTTCCAGCATTTCTTCATAGAAATACACACCAAGAGCATCTGTAGTCAAATATTGCATTTTCTTGGGGCAGATAGAAAAACTATCTGGCAACCCTCCTGGAAACAATCATTCAAATGTAGATTTTATATCTGAACATTAATTGTTCGAGTAGTTGCTACAAATGCTTTTCATTGTCCATATCAATTCAGCATGTGTAGCTTTATCTCTCGAGTTGTAAATACGTACTGTAGATAGAGACTTGCTCTGCTCTGGTCGAGATTTACATGCAGATGAGGAACTTTAAATTTCAAGTGGATCAATAGACGATGATGATGACACTTGGTCAACTCAATCTGATGAAGCACTCATTAGCAGTAATTGTTTTCCTCCAAGAATATCACTATACCATTTTTTTACATTTTGCGCTTTCAGAATGTTGTAAAACAGCATGTAATCCTTTGTTAGATACGTTAACAACACACGTACAAAGTTTAAAAAACAGTTCATAATCACTATGTTTTTCTGCCCACAAAGATATTTTGTACCCATTTTTGTCTTTCTGGTGAAGCCAATCACTTCTGTATTTGCACCTCCCCATGTTTTATCTTTATATCCTTAAAAGTTGACGCCATGAACGGTGAGAGTGAGGTAGGAACGGAACTGCATCGGAATGCTCTGGGCGCCACCCGGTTAAGCGTGTAGCCGGGAACATGAGGCTCGATGGGTCGTGGTCTGTTCGTGCCGGCGTGCCTCTCTCTCACCTGGCGAGTCTAAACAGCTGCGAATCTGGAAAAGCAGGGAGGATATGGAGAAAACTACACCTTACATGGACACTTATGGAGCGGTCCACACCCCCATACCCTAGGGCCTTAAACGAGCCAGTTCCAAATGGCAAAACAAAGTAAAACACTGGGCTGGACAGTTGCACACGCGCGTTACGTTTCTAGCTGGTCGAATCAGAGTCCCGAAGCACACCACGTCTCTCTCGTTCTGTCCATCACGGCCACTGCTTCAAGACTGCCTTCTTCATGCACTGGTAGAGGGAGGGGGCAGCAAAGCCATGTGATGTGTCCTGCACTGGCAGATGGCCGGGATGGCAGGTGTCACACGTTGGTGTCAAGTTCACACATGCCCTACCACCGTCACTGATCTGCCACACACACTCAAGTATCGCACATCTGCCATTACGAACCAGAGCACACCTGCCACTGACACACTCTGCGAACACCTACCGCGACCAGGTGCAACTCCACCTGGCCTGTGGCCTGGTATGACAACATACGCCCCCCTCCTGAAGATGACTGGTCACGGCAGGTGTGTGCATTCGCTATGTACTCTGCTGCCGGTGTCGCTCCCGACGACTGAACACTAGAGTCTGCTGTGGGTCGAAGTCTCCAGCTTCATCTCCTGAGTCGTCAGGTGGTGCACAGCCGGTCTGCTGTTTCTGTCGTGGGCGAGGTCGTACGTTGTAGGGCTCCCTTCGGTGTCTGTTGGTATGGACCGAGGGAGTAGACATTGGGGTGCCGACCATCGGTAACACCAGCATGTCCTGGGATGTTGTGGTCTTTACGTCGTGACGTTCTGCCATTGGCGTCTGTACAGTAGGCGCCGATGATTGAGAGGGCCACCAGCCACGCCCCACTCCGGAAAGCGGCGAACACGAGGATAAAACCAGACAGGTGCTCGGCGTCTGCATTTCCGTTCGTTCCTCGGTTCGGGGTTGACCCCTTCTTCCTGCTGGCCATTTTTGCTAAGCTCGGACGAGTGTAACTGGGGTTGCCTGCTGCGTCGGCGTCGTGGTTGGCATCGAGGCGACTCTTCTGGTTCCTCGATGTGTATGGTAAAATATAATATTATATTCTGTCCATTTTTCAAAAGTTTTTAGGGGCACACACATACAGACAGAAAGGTGATCTCATACTCCTACAATTTCTTCCGGAAGTAGGCTAAAAAAATTGTAATAGTGTAATACTGAGCGCTAGGTTAGCGCTCCAGAGGAATAAATAACGCAGAGTTGTTGCGTGTAACGGTGTTGCCCCCGTCACTCCTCTGTCTCCATGCCTCACCGGAGCGGTGGTGGTCAAGCAGCAAGTGCGCTTGCTTCTCACAAAAGCGAATTATGTTTGATAATCACGCCTAGCATTAGTTTACTCCATCTGCAGTGATCTTCACATCGCGATTTAATGACGTATAAAAGTAATTACGTATTTTTACTAAAAATGTTAACATTTCAAGATATTGTGAGTATTAGTAAATGAATCAGCGTGCTCTGAATGTTTTCCTACTGTCAGAGGGAAGAAGGTGCGAATACGTGCCAACAGTGCAGTGTCCTTCCCTCGCTGGCGGCCGCCACGGCTGCCAGCGGTACTCTTCGCACATTCTCACGGCCAAGAGGTTTAACCTTGCGGGGAATACAATTGTTTTCATTTTACTATGCAAAAAGTACTTACATTTCGGGAGCGTTTCAAATACATAAATAATTCATTTCACTTATTTTAACAGCCTGTATACCTATTTGTTTTTTCAGGTACTTTAACGGCAAGTGTTGAAAATACCCATTTTATCATCGCACGAATTTACACAAGTGCAGAAAATATTATTTCTATAATTATTTATAGTTGGAAACTGAATTTTTCACATGCTACATTACAGAGAAAACCTTACACAATGTGGTAGTAGAAATAATATTTGCTTATCAAATGTAATTATCAAGTTAGCTAAAGAACAGAGGAAGCATGAAAATCTTATTTAAGCAGTTTACATTTTTTAAAAAGGTAATAATATTTGTGCCATGTTTGTGCAGGTATTTTCTGTTAGAACAAGGTTTATTCTTCACGCAACCTGCATTGCAAATTTATAAACATCCAAACACATCCACAGTACATAATTTTAACAGCCTCAAAATGCCTAATTCTCTCAACCGCACCCTCAAGTGCCAGAACCATCAAACTCAATTATACTTACCACTAATATCTTGCGCTACTGCTACATGTACTGCTAGGCTCTGGTGCCCACAAAAAAAAATTACTTCTGGTGCTACAAGCGCACCTTTCGGGATAACTATTGAAAATTGAAAAACATGAAAACATCCTCCTTACTTGTCAATAGATATTTTTACTCGTCAAACAAGAAACAGAAATGTACTTTTCCAGGCTTACTGTAAATCCCAAATAGTATTGTATGTTTTATCACTTAAAATAATTACTTTTATGTTAAGTACAGTAGAACCTCAATTGTCTGCAACTTGATTATCCAATTTGCGGATTATCAGCAATTTTTTATCACGTAAAATAATTTTTACAATGTAACAGTTTTTTTAATGTGCCTGTCAAATTCTGGGAACTTCAGAAGTTTGTGTCTATATATTCGGTTAAGCAATCACATTTGTGTTTATTAATACATGTGCAGTTTAAAGTAAGGCACACTTGTTTTCATTTGTTTGATGTAGTAGACTACTTTAGTCTGAACGAACTATTATCTCCTGCGCGCTTGTCCATGTGAGTGGAATGAATGTTACTACGCGGCAGCGAGGCGACAGCACATGTGCACAGCTTTGTTTAGAGCTCAGCGCACGTGCATACATGACAGTTTATTGGATAAAGTGGAAGAATTTTCTGGGCAGTAGCACCGTTGTAAAACGTTAAGTATTCGGAATCATGTCGCGAACTGCACAAAAACTTAAGCGAGTGGTATTAACCACACAGAGTAAAATTTAAATTATAGAAAGGTTTCAGTGCGGGGAAACCATTTCAAAACTTGCAGAGATGATGTTAAAAACACTATAGTACAAGACATCATAAAAAATTGTGAATAAAATTCTTCAATTTTCTTTAACAGCAGGCAGTTCAAGTGGCTTGGATAAACACAAGGCGATGAAAGAATCAACTTTCAGCAGCATGGACTCCTGTTTATTAAAATAGTTTCAGCAGATGAGGGTAGAGGGCGTGCCAATTACGTGTTCAGTCGCAAATCAAAACACATGGCCCATATTTTTGATAAAATTTACCATTCATAATTTTAATGGGCATTATATATTTTGTGACACAGGCAACTTTTGCCTCACGGCGACACGTGTGCGCTTGCCGATCAATACAACTGGAGCACGCATCTAGATCCTTTCTCTTGTTAGTAAGACTCGGATGGAGAAAACTAGGATCTAGGTACCGTAGATTTGTGTGTTCTGATACTTGTCTAGTAGAAAATAAAAATTTTGAAATCTAAAAAACAATTAATATAACCTTTTATTAATAATTACATTTATGTATTTTCTTCGCCCGCATGTGTAAAAGCAGCATAAATTATTTATTTTTTTAATTAAGCGCTATATTTACTAGAAGTTGTCGAGTAGCTGGCGACTGGCAGGGCGGTAGAAACAAGCATGCGATGACCTTGCAAGGTGAGGCTGTTGGCTAAGTTCAGCATTGCCAAGTAGCGCACGCCGGGCAGCAGCTGCTGCTTGCTTTGTCTGCCGCCATACATTGAAAATTATTTCGGTGTCTATGCGCCATAAAATCGCTTACTTTATACCTTCAGCAATATAATATATATATATATTTTTTTTTAGTGAAGGATAAAAGTTTTATTTCGGCTAGGGAATAATATTTTTTCCCCCAAGGTTTTGTACCTTCAAAAACATGACTTGTTTTATGCATGGGGTCGTATTTAATGGTGATGGTGACAAATACAGTACAATATTGTACGTTATTTTTTAAAATTAAAGTTGTGTTTCAGAGCATACATCTGACTGATGCCAGCAGTCAGATAATATCAGTGAGCAGGTAGCAGATAAGATAAACTAATGACTCAATCAACTGTGAAATTAGATTATTGGACTGTGTCGTGCCCTGCATTACTGCAGATAATAAAGCTTCTACTGTAATAGTAACAGACAGGTACAAAATCCTATCAAACTGCTTTCAATAACCTTATATTATTGGATAGTAAAGGGTAAGTCCGCTGTCTAATGGCCTGCCGTCCCTGCCTTCTAGGCACCCTTAGGCAGGCGCCTTGTTCACCTATATGGTATGATTGGCCCTGCTTAAATTACTTTATATGACACAATTTCTTGACTTGAACGTAAGTTGTAAACAAAGTTACATACAACAAGTAACATGTACAATGAAGTCACAAGGACATACACATGGTGGCTCACATATTTGTATTGCCATAAAAAGAACACATTTTTTATTTATGCTTTTCTCGAGTTATACAGATGCAAATAAAGGAAGTGGAGTACCAATATTTATGAAATAAAACATAATTTCAAAAGAAAATATGATAAAAAATAAGAACTATCATTAAATATTCCAGAGAGCGCTGTTATCACTCAGGACTGCATGACTATCAGCTTTTTTTTTAATATTAAATAAACACATTCAACAAAGAAAAAAATAGCCTCGTAGCAACACATTCAGGTTGTGTTTTCTTGTTACAATATAAAATCTTTGGATGGTTGTGCTACAACATTCTCGTCAGACAGATATACAGTAGACTCCCAATAGTTCAGCCTAATGTAGTGGCCGGTTGGGCCGGGTACACAAAAATATAGATAACACAGAGGATTAGAGTATTTCAAGTGTCAAAATGCATTTTAGTACAAAAATTAATGAACTTACACAATGTTTAACACAAAAACAATACTGTACTGCATTTAAACAAGGTTGCAGGCGGTTAAGATACCTTTCTTAAGGGCAGGTCCAGTTACCCAGAGATCACTTCAGACAGGATTACTGCAAGCATACTGTACTTTAAGGCTTGGCATCACTCCAATTATTAAATTATTTCATTTTTCGCTTTCATGAAAAGCTGAGAAGAAAATTTTGAAATTTACTATATCATAGTACAAGTTGTATTTACTTTGCACTACAGTACAAGCATCACAGTTAAACTTTTTAACGTATACTTAGGCTGCTACCAGTACAGAAAATTAAGAATACAAAAAAATTGCTCAACTAATTGCAACCTAAACAATCATTAAAAGTTCAACTGCAATGTTCGTACTGTAGCGCAAGGTAAACAGAATTCATGTTATAATAGCAAAATTATTGTTGCATGACGTGTATCTGGTGGTCGGAGGCAGTGTCGCAATACCTTATGGACTAGCCCATGACTCACAAGCCCGGCTGCTACATGATGGGAATCCCGCCAAAACTACGTCATAGACCTGTTCCAACTGCGCTTTTACCCTATGGGAATGGCCTACGAGAATCAAGTCAAGTCCGAAACATGACGTAATGTCTATTTTAGACCCCTGTAATGCGGTGGACCCTGACTGTTTCGCAGAGTATAAAAGCACCAAATCTGCATATTTGGCGGAGTTTGCTGGCTACCTTCGGAGCACTGTTGGACGAAACAAGAGGAATGCTGCGGTGGGCTGACGGGCGAAGAGGAGGTGCGCAGCAGGAGTCGAACCAAAGACCTGCAGAGTGAAGACAGCTGTGCACTCGGGGTGCTGCACAGCACACTGTGATTCATCGCTACTGTGGACTATTAATGTCGTACACTGTCACTATTTGAAAGACTGTTGATTGGATATTTGACTGAATTTTTATTGTGATTTGTAGTCTTTAATTGATTAATGGTAAATATTCTTGTGCTTTAATTGTCAAAGTTAATTAACGTTCTGTGACACAGGAGTAATTGTGTGCATAATTAAGGGTGTTGTGACAGTTATAGTTGATTGCTGTTTTGTGTGTTTTTGTAAGCTTTCTGAGGTAGTAAATCAATAACTTTATTCAACTCTTTTATTTCTAATTATAAGACCTCTATCCCAAACAGCTCCGGGAATTGCCCACGTGTAAGTTTCTGCTTAAACTTGTAACATTATTATGTCAAAAATACCAAATAAATATTTTCTATAGAAATTTATCTTGAAAAAAAATTTACTTATTAATACCTTTTCTGAGCCTGGCACATCTCAAGTTGGTTTTCCAAACATGAAACCTTCTGGGGTAGTATATGTTGTAGGAAACTTTGTCTCACTTCAAGAAGTTGCTTCAGCTCTGTCCAGTGATGTTGCAGAACAATGTGATTTTGCAGAACCAGATCAGAGAGGACATTTTCCTTCACAATACCATTTTTAATGTCTTGATTATTGCTACTTGCTGTCTCTGAAACATTTTTTGTTAAGAGAGTACACAGCCCACATCAATATATATAGAGATGAAAATGATATTGAGGCAAAAAAATTTAAATGTCAAGACTTACAAGATAAGTACTTTATAGAAACCTTAAAATTATGGTCTAGCAGGAAGCTATGCCGTTGAACCTTGTGCATATTAAACAAACGGCTAAACACATGTTTCTAAAGAACAGTTTCAGAACTATAAAATACACACATTTTGTATTCTCAATGATCTCAATACAGCAAACTCTCAATAACTTACACAATATATGGAAAATTTATGTACAAATTGCAATTTGTCCATGTTACTCAAAGGACAACAGAGATAAAGGCACAATTGGCCATCAGAAGCAAGAAAATAAAAGACACCTATCCGCGGCTATCTTATGTACAATGAAGAGATAGGATAATGAGGTAAATACAGTATTTATCACTAACCTACTTTTACCAGCTTGGCTCCTTTCATGTCTTTACTAATACAGTAAACTCCTGATTATCCTTGTTAATTGACGCTACGCAATGCAAGGATAATCAGGAAACACGGATAACCTGAAAATAGCACATTTGCCAAAATAAAAAAAAAATTAATACATTTATAATCTACTCCAACACCATAACGACTCTTGGTCTTACTCACATATACACTATTTAGCACTCTTTTCACGAAAATAAATAAAAATAAGTTTGTGGTGCACAGTAAACATAAGGAAAAATTATGTTGAAATCTCGTTAACCCATTCTTGCACGGAACAGTCGACACTCATACGTTCCAAAAAGGTTTTTGCAAACATTTTTGGTTTCTACAATCTTAAACACACAGAATACTGCATGTATAATCTGAAAATCGGTTAATCAGAGTACACGTAATAGGGAGTTTACTGTAATCATGATCAACATATTACACAGAGTTGGACCAAGTAATGTATAAATGTATGTCTAAAAAGTTAATAAAATTGACATATATTATTTCCAATACATTTGCAGGCCTAATGCAAATTTACAACGTAGTCTCAGGTTTTAAAACCATGATGCTAATCTGTCAAGCATTACCCTTTTATCGCGGGGTGTGAACTCTGGCAAGGTCACAGACGGTACGTGACCGTATTCAACTTCCTTTTGCTTTACACCCTCCCTCTTGCATACCATGGTCTACGACACCTGTGACGAAGTGAAAGGCAAACAAATGTAGAGTGAGACTGTCTGCTGTGTATTGTAACATCTGCACTTGCACGCCTTGTCTCCAACAATTAACAGCACAAAGCTTGCCAGATATTTTACAGCTGAGTGATTAATTCACATATAAATAATTTCCACACTAACTTGCAAACACCCTTGCATGTTTCACACATTATAAATTTTAACAAATGAATTTGAAGAAAATATATTTGTGTGTTTCTTAAGGCTATCTTACTTGTGATGCTGTGCAATCGTAGGACTGTAAGGATTGGTTTGTATTTACGTTTTAATTTTTTTTTATGACCGCAGGGGAAATAACTTTTGGCTATCAATAAGGAACGGAAGTGGTGGCTATCAATAAGTGGCAACTGTAACAGACAGATGACACATTTAGACTGAAATGTGGTTGTGCATGAAGCGATTGGATGAGAGTCAAGACATGTTTTTCACTCTTGTTTTACATGGCTTATTGGGTAATCTATTTATTTTGTTTCAGAAATAAAGAGACAGGTGGAATTAATTTTGAAATATTTTATGACACATAATTGTTTAACGTGTCTTACAACACTGCAGCAATGTAAGTTGCATACTATTTTGATATTGTAGTACAAAATTTTGATCATTCAAAAACATCCTCTATAAAAAATTATTCTGTTTGTTCACAACAATGTACATATTTGCTCTACATAATTATAACTATTCAGCATGTAAATATATACATATATGTATACAAACAAATGTTTGTGCAGAAAAAGCTTACAGACAACAAACATATTCCAGAGTATAAACATTTTGCATTCTTGAAAGACTTGACTATCCAATTAAATTTTTGTCATTAAACATGGATTCTAACAATTTAATGAGTGTTAAACATATAATTTTACACCTTTTTTCTTTAAATAAAAAAAACTACAATTTTAACATTCTAATAGCTGTTTAGGATGTTTACACAGCAACTACATGTGGTATAAATAGTCTGAAATATCCTCGACGACCACCATGATACCTAACTGCTTGTTTGGCCTGCGTGTTCACTGGATTTCTGGCATTAAAAACATATGGTCCGTCACAGAGAACTACTTATTGTACCTGCCATGAAACATCTGCAGCCATTAGAGATGAACTTAAGGCACACTAAAGTAGCATGTGAGGTATAGCTCATATCAGTTTGAGGTGGTGGGGTGGCAATAGAAGGATTTGTGGAAAGAATTGCAACCCTAGATACTTCCGCATGCTAAATGAGTAATCAGCTTTGAAATGGCTCAAAACACTAGATGTATATGGTGTGTCTGGCCTAGTACTCACAGCAAGATACACAAATGAGACTGTCAGACTTTGTTGACAGACTAGATGAAGCTTGTTCAGCTCCACTAACAATTTCACACAACTCTACAAACCATTCAATGGTGTAGCTGCAGGTATGCCATAAGTCATTCCAAATCTTATCAGTTTTCTATTGTGTAGTTACATTGATCTACACACGTATATCCTTTCTGTCTGTCTGTCCCTAACAGTGTCTAGTTCACCAAGATCCTTACTATAGATGAAGTCATGATCTCAGTTTTAAATTTTGTTGTTTCTAACAAGTTCTTAAAAAAAATTAAACAGTCATCAGTTTACACTGCTATGATCACAACACACTTCTAGTCAAAATTACTAGAGACACAAGGTTCAGATTCTGAATTTTATATCCTATCAGTCAGTGCACCTGGAGGCTCACATATATGCTGAAAAATATGTGACTAAGGGTTTCAACAAACTCTCTCCTACAGAAACAAATACACACAGACTATAAGTTCAGCATATAAAATAAATTAAGGTACTAATGTGCACTGCCCTTGCACATCTAGCTAGTAACAACAAATGTTCATGCTTAGATGGCAAAATACTACCCATTATTGGACTAGTAACACTCATAATATTAATTATTTTTACAGTATTCCACTACAAGGTTATGTACTAAGACTTTATCTTTTATTTCTGCTGTAATATTTATACGTACATTAGGCAATGAAAATAGTGATAAAGCATGTTTTTGTATCACATGTGTTGGCTGAGTTTGCTGATCAGTTCACCTGCCACGTGGACAGATGTTGTGTTCCATTTCTGCTAAAAAGCACTTGTATCACTGAAGGCCGATCAGTGTTCATCAACATTAACCGGACCATATCAGTAATCTGCAAATATTTAGTCTTCTCCAGCGATTTGCTAGTTTTGGAACAACTGGCAATGTTGGTCATGTACATAACCTTGCCTGCTACAACCTAAATCTAACCTTCTATCATAAGTACTTGCATCAATGCTTTTTTTACACCTTAAAATTCACAGCAAATGGTTGTGGAGAAAATATGAAATAATGAACTACGGTCGCAAACGTCCTACATATATTAGTGTAAAATATTTTGGAATTAAAAACAAACGTTGTTCAAATATCATCCCACGCAGAAGTGGATGTTACTCACTAATCTAACGTTTATTCCTGAACATGGTTCCTAAAATAATTTATTTTTCTCTATGTAAGCACTAATACTCACAAGACCAAATTTTAAGTTTCCAAACAATTGTTCTACAGAAACTAGCCTTAGTGACCATCAGCGGTCATTAGCAGAAACATATCTATAGCTGATGTTACTAACAGTACTGACCAGTGCTTCTCAGCAGTAACAACAATTACCTCCCTCGTGCCAGGGGGAGTGCTCTCTGTTCCCATCCTTACTTCACCTCCCCTTTACCATCTTTAAGTCTGCTTGGATGGGGTGTTTGGGCACTCCTGGGTGTATCAATCCTGGCTTTCATTAAAACAAAGTGAGAAAAGCTAAACGATGACCAAACATGTTTATTCCGATTTTTTCATTTCATTTCCCTTGTATTTGTTTACATCGGAATGTTTTTCGCAAAAAAAACACAGAACTATCTGTAATTTTATATATATATATATATATATACATACATATATATATATTAGCTGTCCCTTTGTGGCTTCGCCTGCGTGTACTATAGAAAAGAGTAGCTAACTTTTAATTACGTTTAATTGATTGTGTTACTATATTCTCTGTATATCTTTAAAACAACAAATACAAACAGCTTTATCCAGTCTACTTTGCTGAGCGTTCTTTATTGCAGAACATATTTGTTATTAATTCAACTTTATTTCTCTATAAAATAACTGCCTGGCTGCGGCTTTGCCCGCGTGAAATTATGTAATATAAACAAGTTACTCTGGAAAAAAAATATGTGATAAAGGCATTTAACAGCTAGCATACTCAATAACAGCGAACTATAAATTGTCTTAGCTCAGTGTAAAGAGCATGAGCAATATGCTTGTATGATATAGTAATTCCCATCGCAAAGTCTTGCAAGGGATACGAACCCGTAACCCCACCCCTCCCACACCATAAACTTTGTACAATACCTGAATGAACGCTTAAAGGCAGGCTGTGATAATTCTTTCGTATTTACAGGCTACAGTCCAAAGAGATTTTATTTATGTGCAGGTTGTAACATTTTACTGTTTTTCACATCCTTAATTTTAGAATTTCATAAATCCTGAATTTGATTTGTAGATATTTACATAAGCTTCATACTTAACAAAAAATCATCTTGATATATTAATGGGTATAAGTGATACAGATGATTATTTGAAAACACATTTTATTTGTTTAACAGCTTTCAAAGACAAATTTTGAAAAATCTTGAAATTACATTTGTAATATTTACATAAGATTTATTTCAAAGCAAAAACCATTTCAATATTTCCACTGGTATAGGAGATAAGTGGGATTAATTGAAAAAACGTTATATTTTTTTAAAGCTTCCAAGGACGAATTTCAAAAAAATTCTAAGTGTTCTTTAGATATTTACTTAAGCATAATATCAAAGAAAAAAAATCACCTCACTATCTGAAATGGTTTAAGAGAAATCACGGATAAATGAAACACACACTTTATGGTTTTCACCCCCTTAATTTTTGAATTTCGCAAAATCTAAAAATTCGCCAATATGCATTTGTTTGGGCAATATTATGAAGTTAAAAAAAATATGTTAGCTTTCCTGGTTAATGAGATATCAGGGATTCTTTGAAAACACATTTCACCCCTTTTCACCCCCTTAACTTAGCAAATTAAAAAAATCCATTCTTAGTGGGTGTCTACGGGCCAAGGGGAAAGCGCCCCTCAAAATTTCATGGTTCTAGGTCCAGCGGTTTGGGCTGTGCATTGATGAGTGAGTGAGTGTGTCAGGATTCATTTTATATACAGTATTAAGATACTGTATATATAAAATTGTCCATTATACGTAGAAGTTGATCCTACACAAAATTAAAGAGGATAAAACTTCCTACACTTCATGTCACTTAGGTTTTAGGTTTTTTTCTCCCATCAACAGTTCAGCAAAGTGATGCCAAAATGAATCTTAAAAAACAAAAATGCTCAAAAATTTTTTTGACAACCCTGTATCAAAGGAAAGATTTTTACTACGAAAATAAGGCGTTACTCCAGTGTTACCACCATCCAGTGCTAAGAAAGAAAAGTTAGGAAGCAAGATTTGTATGTGCACAGTCTCTCCCCTTATGCCCTTCTTCTTATGACAATATACTAATATTTCACTATGGATGTACGCCAAACTGAGTGAACAAAGATTTTTTTTTCACATTTCGGGAACAACCAGACAGAAAGTAACCTATATTTTTGACAGTTTATCACCCAAGCTCCGATTTTAGTAGGTTTATTGTCGTAGGGCCACCATTTTTAAAGAGAAAGAGTGTGTGTGTGTGTATATCTGTTACATGAAAGACTTTTCATATTTAGTAAACTATTGGGCCAATTATAATGCAATTTAATACACTTGTAGATAAAAGAGGTTCGACGTACATTGTGCCGCTCATGTGTTGTGGTGACCTCATGCACACCAATATTGGGTAACAGAAGAAGATATCATGGTTGAAAGTATTCCTGTTCGGAATATTTTGCAGGATGGTGCTTGACCCTGATGTGACACCCTTCCAGAATGTTTGAGATAAAAGACTTGCCGAGAGAATTCGAGGCTTTTAGAGTAAGGATATAAAAGAGAGCTGCGGCAGAGGCAAGAGAGTTTTTGGCTGGCAGGTGCCTGGTGTGAGTTTAAGTGATAGTGACGAGTGGCGAGATGTACTGGGTTGCGACAAGTATTCGAGGGTGTCTGGCGAGATGGATTGTGGCAAGTAGTGTGACAAAGGTGTTTCTGGGCTACAAGAGGTTCATCGGTACTCGTTCATTGGGTCCACCATTGTGAGTGATTAGAAAGACTTCCCATGTACAGAGAACCTATATAGATTTATTATTTAGATTTTATAACCTGTACGTAAATAGTAGTTATTTGTTTTTTTTTTACATCTATTTAATTGTGATTAATTATTATTGACATACATTTTTGTGTAGATCGTTGTAAACAAATTAGGTTAGCTTTACTTATTTTATTTCTTTTATCGAAGACCTTCATCCCCAAACGTACCTAGTCGCAACTTGTATCAGTATCAAGAAACAGGGTATATATTAAGAATATGTAATTAAAATCATCCCTTACAAGGAGTCATATTATGAAGTAAAGAAGATGAAAAAAATTTGTCTTTACAAAGGATAAAATTATTAATTATTACTAATTCAAATCTTTAATTTTTTTCAGATAATTTAAAAACACTGTTAAGGCAACAGAAGAACATAGGCTACATGATTTTACACACCATTACTCTTACCTGCAACAAACTTTTTCATAGGGTGGCGACGCTGTTTTCTCTGCAGGTGTTGTTCTCCCACAGACCTGACAAATTGTTTCTCCACTCCGAGCAAGCCAGAACCTAAGCTAGTGAAATACTCACAAGACAGTCCCAATAAGTTGAGAGAATTATCATTAACACATTCTTCGCCTTTCGTCACACTGGTATTACCACACAGTCTTTCCATGCACATAAGTTTTGCTACTTTATTCACAACAGTCGCAGGCAAATTATTTTCATTAGCTATGGGTACGTGGTGTTTTTCACTTCTACTTAGACATTCTTTAAGTGACTCCAGTATAACTGTGTTCCCAAGACACTTACTTTTATGTAATTTAATAGCATTTATCAAACACTTCAGTTCCTCTTTACTTTCAAGTTGTGAAACGTTGAAGCTCTTCACGGATGTTATCTGCTCATTTTTAATGTTGTGTGTTGGATCCATCAGGAAAGACTGTAAAAAAAAAGTGGTAAACCAATGTTAATCATGCAAGCAAACAATACATACTAATGCACTTACTTGTTCTACTTCGACAAAATACTTTAGTAGAAATACTAATAATAGAATATTCCCATTGTACAATCACAAACTAAGCAGACACCTAAGTCTTTTGTTTAACTGAACTTTGGGTGCATTTATGTCACTATTAAAGGATTCTTCAGGTACAAGAGTAAAACATCAAGAGTTAGATACTGTTGGCCCCTTGAATTACTTTGATTTCTGGCATAACACTTATTAAAAATTAAAATTTTGATTTCAAGCTATGGTAGGTAAGGCATTGAATACAAAACTTTACTGGAAATTGAAATTTGTCCCCACATGTACTACAACAGTCTTTATGCCAGTTAAATTATTACTCTCTACTCTGGTCACTACATCCTGCATCCTCTCTCCACCTCTCACTGCCTTGTAGACCCCTACAACATTAAAATGCCTCAATATGGAGTCCCCGAATATTGCCACCCTGTTTCCTCTTACCCAGTTCCTCTCTCTAATTATTTCATTTCTTCATTCATTTTCCTTTGTGTTGGGCCTTTTTACCCTCCTTTCCTGTCCTATCGTCCCCCCGAGTTTCCTTACTACTTGCCTCTGCATACCTTATCTTTTTTTATTTAATTTTTCTTCTAGCATCTCAATTTCAGTCTCCCTTCTCCTTTGCCTTTCCTCCTCCAACTCCCTCTGTGCTGCACTGTTCAGAACTGCTATTTCCCCTTTATTCACCTTTAATTCACATTCAAGCTTTTCTATTCTCTCTTCCAATCTACTTAAGTCGGCCGTTGGCCTTCTTTTCATCTCCTCCTCCTTCCAAGTAACAAAACAATGTTATAACATAATACAATACACACATTGCAAGGCTTAACACAAAAAGCATATCATTTCAATCCTTAGGCTATTTTAATTTAACTCACTGCAAAAATACTGATTCGTCTTAATGTAATCCAGAAAACAACGAAACATAGGTTATCGTTTCATAAATCATACATCAATGTGACAAGTTCAATGGCATGTAATTGCTCAACTGAATGCTTATAGATGAAATCAAATCTTTCATTCGTTAGCTTACCCACAGTTATTCAATCTAAACGCACTGTAACGAATTCGAAAATAAAAATAATTTACTTATGAGAACCCAACTGCGATTTATAACAGTAAATAACAAAACGAAACAAACACGAAATACATGACATTTAATTCTAATATTAGGGTTTTTGTTTTATATATTTTATTTCGCGGTTTTTGTATGATCAAAGATAACGTTAATAGTAGTGCGATAACTTCTGTGCGTGACAGATCGTGTATTGTAATCCTAGGTCGAAGGCATGGTGAAACCATTGCGCTCTTTGAATAAACGTATGTACGACCATTGAAAAGAACATTAATTTATGTTATAATACTTAAGTTTGGTTTAACATATATCATCAGTTTAATGAATAGTCAGTTGCTCTCCTAGATACAATTTATTTGTTACCAGGCTGGGTCGAATTAAGCATACAGATGAAACAGGATGTGCTGCGTGATAAAGCTAAGATTAGATATGGCCATCCCTCATTCCTCCCACCCATCTTGTTTTAACACTTATTGAAGGAACAATGAGTAGTAATCTGTTTCATTTTCCGGATAGTTAAACAACGTATTTTTTCAGTAGGCTATTACGTACGAATGTGGAGTAGTTAAAAATGTTAGGACGATAACATTTTCTTAACTAAAATTAAACTATAAATATGACGACATACTGTTTGACAGTAGCAACTTGTAAATGCATTTTATTAGTGACTGGATTTATTTTTTTATCCAGTCTCTCGAACTGGGAAACTATATTTGGATACAAACCTTATCAACTACACACGATGCTGCAGAATGACACACAACACAAGTTGTTGGTTCATGTGAGTATGGTTTTTTGTGAGTGCGCATAAAATTTGTTTGGTTGGTTGCCATTTGGTATAAAAAGGATATAAGACTATGTATCAATGCATTACTTGTCCCGTTATTGGAAGTCTGCAAGTTTGCAATAACAATTACAATATGTAATATGTGTGTGTGTGTGTAATTATTTATTTATTTTAACACTCTATCACTATATATTATATGGCCCGAATCATTGTTCATGTGTAGCTGTCATTCATTCATATTTTATCATTCATTTATCTATCGTTCTGTGGTGTATCCAAAGGTGGGTCACAAATGAAATTGAAGACTTCAATTAATAAAATATAAATAAATTAGCTTTTTAGTGCATTTTTACGCTGCTTATAACGTAATTTTATTTTTTGTGAAGTTACACTGTACGAAAGTTTTGATATGTATGACAAAAAAAAGTAGTAATCTGCTGTCATATTTTATCGAAGTGCCGAAGTAAGATGGAAGGGGAGATAACGATGCTGGTGTAATGGTACGGTAATGTATAAAGTTAATTACATCATTGGTGTATGGGCAGTTAAAATTGTGCTTATTATTACCATAAATCGGGGAATTTCAACCCTGTGGGGGTAACTTTGCCTTACTCAATATTAAGTTTTTTTAGTTATGTGGTCATTTTGTGAAATACTATATACTTGGGAGCAGAGTGTTTAAAAACTACATTTATTTTTCAGGTTGAAAGTCTTAGATGAAATTATTTGCCGAGAATATATTTTATAAGTGAATGTTTATTTGTATTGCACTGTACGGTAGTAAGTTTTGCTTTCAAGTAAAAATTAAAAAAAAAATATATATATATATATATATATATATATATAATTATATATATATATATATATATATATATATATATATATATATATATATATATATATATATATATATATATATATATATATATATATATATATATATATATATATATATATATATATATATATAGAAAATTAAGGGATACAAGCCATTACATTCATAAAAATAACGAACTGTACGTTTTATAATTTTTAATACGGTAATATCTAGGACTTTATAATAACCGACTTTCAAAAATAGGTACTCACATTTTGATCACAAAATAAATTTTGTTTCCCAAAATCTCTGCACTTTAGGTTTAAAGATGTTACAATTATTTTAAAATCTAAATGCGAGTATTTTTGAAAGTCGGTTATTATCGATTCCTGGACACTGTCGAATTACAAATTATAAAATGTACAGTTTTCCATTTTTTTGGATGTTATGTTTTCTATCCAGTGTTTTTTAAATACCAATTTTAATTTTTCACTTGAATTCAAAGCATACTACCTTCCAGAGCTATATAAATAGATGTTCCCTAATAAAATATCTACTAGGCAAAAAATGTAATTGAAATAAAACATGTAGCCCACACAACATGTTAGCTTACTGCAAGCCTTGCATTTGACTTGCGGTTATAAACTTGCTTAGGTAGGCTTAAGCTGGATTCACAACAACCACTTAGTGTAATGTGCGTACGCACATGTAAAAGTAGAAACACCGATTGTGCATGCAAGCATTTACAGCCTCGCGTAGCGTGTATATGTACGTAACAGAGATGATCAACTTTCTACTTACTACATTAGTACACTAAGTGGTGGTTGTGAATGCAGCAAGTGCACACGTAAGATTCGATTAAATATTAATTTATATTGAGAAATCATTTATCTTGTGGTCGTAAGTTATTTAATTCGCTACGAAAAATTAATATAAATTACGATCATTCATTGCCGACATTTTGTAATGGAATAAAACTTTTCCACGCATTTATAGATTACATTTATTGTGAATCTAATCTCTATTACTAAAAGTATGTGCGTGTGTTCGTACGTACGTTAAGTGTGGTTGTGAATCTGGCTTTACTGGAAGCCTTGCATTTGACTTAAGCATGTATGTCGGCTGCAAAAGTATTTTTAGCTTGCAGGCTTGCATGATAAGCTCTCTGGAAGTGTATTTAAGAAAAATGCTTGCAGTAAAATTTCTTGCAAGCGTACGTTAATCCTGATGGCTTACAAGATAAACTTAAATGAAGTTTAGTGTGTAAGCATGCAATAAATTAAAAAAGTGTCAACTAGACAACTTGCAGCAGGCTTGTAGCAAGCTTTCAGGCTTGTTGTGACACACTTGTTGCAAAGTTGCTGGTTTGTCTTGATAAGCTTGTAGCAAGCTTTTTCTGCTGTCTGGGATGTAAGCTAATGCCAGCTTGCATTTCACTTGATTTTGGCTTGCCATAACAAGCTTGCCTACAAGACTTGCTGAAATCCTATTTGTCAGCTCACATATTACTTGATTTTGGTTTGTCATAGCAAGCTTACTCACGAGACATGCTGAAAGCCTGAATCAAGCTTGCGTCAAGTTTACATTTCACTTTAATTTAACTTGCCATAACAAGCTTGTTTGAAATCTTGCTGCAAGCCTGAACCAAGCTTGCGACAAAGTTGTATTTGACTTTAATTACACTTACATAGCAAGTGTACTCGTCTGATAATCTCCAAGCATGCTGTCCCTTATACTAAGCTGATATTCCATTGAAATTTTACTTAGCAATCTTAATTCATGAAATATTTTCTAAGTGCCCGTCAACAATGATCGAACTTGATTTAAACTTAACTTTGTAAATGAACAAGCTCTTTAAAAAGTAACATTGTTTCATATGCTAGCTAAACAGTGGCGTCTCGTCAGGGTAAGCAAGGCAAGCAGTGCTTGCCCAGGCAGCTTCCTGACAATTCTCTGATTATAATAAATATTGACTTGTAACCTTGTCTCTACTAGAAGCTAACTATGACTCCTGCAGATAGATGTATCTTTTACAAATTCCGCTCGGATTACAAAACTGCCAGTTAGAAGATAAGATCTCGTAAACAACCAAAGCAAGCTGTTTAAAAGCGCTTCCAATAACGCTTCTAGTGGGTATAGTTGCCGTGATAGTATAAGGGTGAATGAAGGGGTTAGAGGGGTGGCCAGGTGGAGGGAACACCGGAGAGGATTGGCTATGTAACGCTGTGTTAGAAGCTACGATTGCAGTGCTTTCTCTCCGAAGTGATACGAATATAGCCGAACCTAGCAGAATTGCCACTTTAGTCGTTTTGTTACCAGTTACTGTGATTTCAGATAATGCATTACCGGTCAAGTTTTGTAACTTATGCGTTGATAAACAGGCAGGCGAAGACTGTTTAAACTGAGACTAGTAAATTGGAAATTTTCTTTTCTATTGATAAGATAGGTCTCCGGTGATTATTCAAGTGCCGTTAATGGTTTTCTATAGACTTCAGTTGGCAACACTGGTCACCGGCAGTTGGTTTTACAATTTACACGAATCCAATGTGTTGGCTAGTTCCCGCGATGCACGGTAATACTGCGAAGTGAATATAATAGTTTTTTATTTAATTTCATTGTTGCGCTATCTAAACTTGGGATTTCAAATGGTCTTGTGCGAGACTAAAATCCAGGATACATAAAATGGATGAAACGAAAACGTGGATGCAAGTGTTGTGTGTGTGGATTACTTGCTAAACCTTTTTCCAACAGTGTTTTGACTTTTCGGTAAAGCTGTGACCTCATCAGAGAAGGTAGGCCGACATTTGAAATTTGCGTAATTCAGCATGTTTGTAATCTTATTCAAAATATCTCTTTATTCGGATTTTTTGTATCTGAACTATCCTTGTCAGATCGACTGTTACCTGTAATATTTTTGTAGACCACCTTTACAATGAAACATTTTGGAAACTCAGTTGTGGAAGCCTTAACAATACTACAACTAACTTTGAAAATTATGCAATTTTGCAAAGTTAGTATTACTGAGGCTTTATTGGCAACTAGGATTCCAAAGCTT
>PNEQ01092354.1:43996-68123 GCA_003012365.1 Medauroidea extradentata
TTTGGGGGGGGGGGGGAGATACTTTTTGGCGACAGTGACCTTGTTGCATCTTTTTTTATTAATTAAGCATGTATATATTAGAAACTTTAATAAAAAACTTCGGTTTTATGTGCTTACATTATTATGTAATTATATATATACACACACACGTATCCTTCTAAATCCAGGAGGGAGGCCTTTGCCTCCCCCCTACATGACGCCACTGCCAATGCGGCATTCTGTAGATAGCAACATGACAATCTGACCCACCCCCTGGCCAGCTCCTTGGTTTTTTCTTAAGGTATCTGATATCCCGGCATATTGCCTTCACACATCCTGATAAATAATCTTTGACGCGATACCTGATACTTTAACAGCCGCCATACAAGCCGTTACGATTTCCGTTATGTCAGTTCAGTTCCTAAACTGGCTGTCATTCTTGCTACCATGGAATCTGCTTTTTAGTCGGTTTTATTATTTATCTCTTCCGTTAAAATATTTCAAGTTGTAAGCGCGTAAACCCCCTCCCCCCATTATACACATTTAAACGACGCTAAAATCCTGGTAGTTGCAAATATGGTTAGTAGCTTGCCTTTCAAATTAGGTCACGCATCGCCACTGTAGCTAAAACAAATGTTACATATAACTGCAAGTAAACTGATATCCTTACTGTTGTTAGTACATTCACAGTGTAGACACGGCGCCACTATCAGTACGTAACACCATGTACAGAGTTCGCAGGAACTTTATAATTGAAAACAAGAGTGTGGATCTGCGCACCTTAAGGTGGACACCTTAATCTTATCATCGGCGTTAGCTGTGAAACTCGTGCACAGGAACTACTTGATGTTACTAACTAATACAACACTACTGCCATAAATGCTCTCGTCAAAATGGCTCGTGTAATTTTATTTAAATATAGAATATCAATTACATGAAAGAGATTCTCAGGGATGCGACAACATATATGAATTTTTTTAAGACGATGTGCAAACCCAATAAGTGAAAATTTCAAATATCTACTCCTCTCTGGGCGTGACAGACTCGTCCAGGCTAACTCTTCCATAGGAGCATGAAAGACCCTTCATTACAGGTTTTATTATGGGTGTGGAAACAAAGAGATTGATGAAGAAAGCACCACAGTTTAAGGAAGATTCAGACATTGTAATTAAAATGTAAACGTGACATGCTTACTAGCCGAGGTACTACTACAAAGCTTAGCATAATGCTATCGAGACTGTTGCCAGCACTTAATTGTTTTGGTCCTGCGATGCGAAGTACTGCGCAGCTCCCTGTGGTCTTCTGCTGCTTCAGATGACACATAGCGAAGGAAACTGCTTGAGATGTCTTCCGTTAAGTGAGACCCGGCTCGTTCTGAGGCCTCGACGTAATAAAGTTCATCGGCTTCCGCAGTAGCTCGCGGTAGTACACACCTCACTACAGATTAATTCATACCACAAATACCATCCAGGTGCTCTTCAAGCCACAACGTACTCGCGCCGCGACTTCGGCCTACCATTTAACGCCTGTATCAACTCTTGATATCGGACTTTAGATGTAAATTTAAACTATCTAACCGGAGTCCTCACATCAACGACACACTTCCTTAAAAATCGACACGTATTCAGCTAGCTCAAAACTCGCTTCACTTCAACAATGTAGAACATAAATTTAAAATTTTGGCCAAAACAAAACACAGCACTCGGCGTCGGTAACTATCAGAAATCCTCCTAGGGTGCTTTCTAGAATCCTAAGCTGCTTCACTGAATTAATCCATTCAACCAAAATAAAATTTAAAATACAAAAAATATCGGAAACACATAAAACTATGAAAATTATTAAAACGAACTTAACCCTCAAAACTCAAATGGTTGTCTGACTGGAAAATTTAAAAATACATAATAATACAATTAATTCATTAACCATCAGTGACAATAATAGCAATAACCTTAATACTATGCAAATATAAACAACACTCAATTTTACACGTAAACAACTTAGACTGAGGGGGTTCCAAAATAAGTAACTAAATAAAAAAAAACAAAGCTTCGGTCCATATGTTACATAACTAAAAACAAATCATCCTGTGAGTTGTCTCTCGACCTATGAATTTCCGGAATATGTCTTTGTTTGTCTCTTGTTTTGCATACTCTCATCAATTGTCCAATTCTGCTGCAGTTTCGGCATCTCTCGTTAATTGCAGAGCATCTTTCCTTATGTGATTTATCACAAGCCCCTCCATATCTTTAACATTCTCTGGCCCCTTGGAAGTTTTGACTGTTTGTTTTTCTTGTATTTTGATAAATTTGTTTACCCTGTTGTTTATTGCTCAATTTACTTGCATTAGCACTAATTCTATCGATATTTTCCTCTAATGTTGCTTTTATACTTGATTTTTGTACTACTGACTCTTGTTTGTTATTTGCCTCTGACTTTCTCGCCTTCATAACCACAATTTCCAAAGTTAGGTTTGCATATAGCTGTAACATTGCTGACAATTATTTGTCTTGGATTCCTACCACAAGTCTATCACACACCAATTCGTCACATAATGTTTTGTACTCGCAGTGCTCCGCCAGTGTGTGTAAGACAGTTGTAAATGAGTTCACGGACTCGTCTGACTGTTGTGAACGAAGGTTAAATTTAGCCCCAGACACAAGGATTCAAGAAGTATTACTAGTCCAAATGACAGATAAAACTTGCATGGACCTGAAATAACGTGTGCAAGCAGGATGGCCAAATTTCAGTTTCATGTCAGGCTTTTTTTTTTTTTTGGTCAGTACAAGGGGAGCAATCAGTTACAAGAGGATTATTAATTAAGGGAACAACTCTTGGAATACCAACAGAACTGAGGAAGGGGATGTTGGTAAGGATTCATTTAGGACACATGGGCATCTATTGTTCTGAAGGTTCTGGGCTCAAATTCCTTTAACGGCGGTGCAAATGTGCAAGTCTTACACACACAAAAAATCAGTAATGTAGATGAAATTACTGCAGTTGGGATAAAGTTTTAAAGTGGTGAAAATAAATTATACAAACTATTATCTACTGAAGTTCGTCGACAGCATCAGTCCACATATACCACTTCATTAACCTCAAGGTTTGGGCACCTTATACATATATATTTCAGCAAAACATCCCGCTAAAATTTCTTAGTGCTTCTTAACTTCATGTGAAGGTTGTAAAAATATATGGTATTGAGGGCAGCATCACCAATGGCTGTGTTCGGGGGAAATCAGTTTTAAAACCACATAAACTACTCATTTCATTCGATTACCATCTTACATTTAAGAGCCTGTAATTACCCCACAGTGTCAACTTTGCTGTGACTGTAAATAAGGCTCAGAACTAGTCGGTGTTCGGGACAGTGACAAACTTAAAACTTCTTTTGTGCATGGAAAGCTATAGCTACTTATTCTGCTGCAGAGCTAACTCAACTAGCACATTTGTCTAACACTTGATAACTAAAGTTTCTATCTGGTGTACAAATAGGTTTTTCAATTAAATATAATATTATCTGCTCTGAATAATACACACGAGTAAAGCCGCAGGCGCACTGGGAGTTATACATACTAAAGACTACATTTGTTTGTTTTATTGCATTCGTATTATCTTTTTCCATACATAATGGTATGATTTATGTACATGATAATATAAAACTTAATAATCTTCTTTCTTCACCCTATATATACTCGTAACAGATGGCTTGGCCCAGAGCATTCGCACAATGAGTCATGGGTTAGAATCACCTGTTAAAATACAAACAATCCTGACTGACTGCTGCATTTGTATGGGTGGGAGATTTATTTTCTTTAATTACTCAGAAAATAACTTATGTAAATCACGGATACAGCAGTGTTTGTTAAGTCTTCCACCAAATGATGTTCCTGGAGCCTCATTTGTCTATAGAACTGTAGAAGTTAATTTAAGTGAACAGTTGAGGCAATGGTTTGAATACTGGAGCTTGACACAGTAACTTTGGGATAGGGGGTACAACATTGGGACAACATGTATTTTTCAGTGTGTGTGTGTCCTGCCAACAATTCGTGGAGCGAAACAGCTAACCAATACAGTTACCATAACCACAAGTATGTGCTGCCGCCTCGCGGTACCGCATGAAAGTTGTTGTTCAACAGATGTCTGAACATTGCCATCTTGTTTCCCAAGTCGCATTTTCATGTTTCGTAGTTTTACCGGAAACTTTCATTCAACCAGGAATAAAATGTACATACAACATCACTTGCAGGTATGTATTTCCAGAAGCATATGCTTTGACATGTATTTACTCTTGTAGCGAATATTATCATACCTGTACATTACTTTGTAACCTCAATATTATCAAAAGTCAGCACTCATAGGGGTAACACTGGGACTGTCCCAAAGTTACCCGGAAGGCTTCGTATGTAATTTTGTATGTTTTGTCCCTCCTTTGTTTCAGAATCAAAGTTGACCAACCATGCCAAGACATCCCAAAGTGCTCGTGGAACATGGTCGTACAGAAACTACACAACGGAAAGTTTGCACGAAGCTCTGCAAGCAATCAAAAACAAGACAATGTCTATCCGCCAAGCATCATCAAAATTTGGCATTCCGGAAAACACGGTGTACCTGAAGAGCCAAGACAAACACACCAAATCTGTCGGGTGGGCTCCTGTTTTTTGAAATTAGGAAGAGCTGCAATTCGTAGGACACATTGTTACGGTGTCCAACTATGGATTCTCTGTGGATACAACTGACCTGCGATGCATCGTGAATGCCTAGCTGGACCGTTGTGGAAAGAAGGAGGTGCGTTTTCAAAGCAACTACCCAGTAAGTGATTAGGCGGAAGGATTTATGAAACGACATAAAGCAGTGTTAACTCAGAGAACTGTGAAAAACATAACACACTCGAGAACAGCAATGGATAAAGATGTCGTAAACAAGTTTTCCGAACATTTGGAACAAGAACTGAACAGTATTCCTGCGACGCACATTTATAATTATGACGAAACCAATCTAGTCGACGATCCTGGTGCGGGAAAAATAATCACGAAGAGGGGAATCAAGTACCTAGAAAGGATTCAAAATTCATCGAAGCCGTGCACCTCTATCATGGCGTGCGGAAATTCTGCAGGGTATGTGTTGCCACCTTACATCAACTGCAAGGCCGAAAAGTTGTGGACAACCTGGACCGAAAATGGTCCCTTCGGAGCTTGATACAACAGGACCATATCAGGTTGGTTTGATGGGAACACCTTTAAAGATTGGTTCACACCATTACTTTTCCTTACCTGCTGCGACAGGAGGGACTGAAGGCACATATCGGCGATAACCTTAGTTCCCACATCAATGTCGAGGTGCTGCAGCTATGAAAGAAAAATGACATAAAATTCATAGTACTTTCACCAAATGCTACACATCTCCTGTAACCATTAGAGGTGGCATACTTTCGCCCAATGAAAGATGTGTGGCGAACAGTGCTAAAAGAGTGGAAGGGGATGGCGGCTGGGAGTCGATGTATATCTGTACCCAAGGAACAATTTCCTACACTGCTGAAAAAACTCTGGGATAGCCTGCACACAGGTCCAGACAACTTGATCGCAAGGTTCCGAGAGTCAGGACTATATCCTACTGACAGACAGCCAGTCCTGAAACTGTTGCCTTTGCAGAGCCTGGAAACATCAGCACCAGACAATGTCGGGAAAAGTTTTTTAGAACACATTGAAAAAAAGGAGGAAGAAGTGACCAAAGGTCGTCAACAAACCACTAGGAGTAAGAAGCTGAATGTTGCGCCAGGAAAAAGTATTTCAGCAGAAGACATTCCAACAGTACCTGTTGCTGAAGCAGAATCTGTATCCCAACCATCAACATCGAATTGTGCGCGTGGACACAACCACTTACAAGTACATCGATAGAAGAGACCTAGAATAGAGAGCAGTAGCAGCAGTGATGGTAGTACTGAGCTATCTTCACAAGACACTGGTGACAGCATTAACATAAGTGAGGAATTCAGCGATGTCGAGGATGCACGCCTCGGCAGTATGCCAGCAACCAGCAAACATCGATAACCGCCAGAATATGACTGTGGGACAATATGTTCTGATGAATCACGATGGTGAACTGTATCCGAGACGGATGACCGCGATGAAAAACAGTTACGAAATACTTATCACTGCTAAAACAAAGACAGGCATTTACTGGAAATGACCAGCAAAGGCTGACGAAAAATATTACACACAGGAGGAAATAGTGCGACTTATCAACCCATCCCAACAAATAAACCGACGGGGCATTTACAGTTTTCGTGAACTCAGGAAGTACCTATGACTCTTTGGAAATAATATGTGTAGTGCGTAATGCAGCTACAGTGCAATGTGTGGGTATCATTCATCTGATTAATATTATTATTACTACAGTAAAATAAGTTTCTTACTTTTTTTATTACAGTGTTGATGAAAAACCATATTTCAGGTCGATTAAAAACAGCAACAACATGTGCTCAATGTACCAGCAAAGTTTTATTTTTATCTCACAAATTCATAACTGAACTTGACAGAGCCACATCAGGACAAGTTGATTTTTCCGTGTCTTTCTATGCAGAAAATGGTTCTGTCCCAATGTTACTACATGTAGTAACATTGGGACAAAGTCAAAGGCCTTTTATTAGAATTTCATTGCTCGTAGCTTAAAATTCTGACCATATTTTAAAAGAGGAAGGTTGACGTCATATAACACAGTAGTCTCAGAAAATTTTATTGATAAGTGTTGACTGGAGATCTACAAAACCTAAAAAAGTGTCCCAAAGTTACCCCGTTTTACGGCATATGGGTTGCAATACCGAATTTATAAAAAAAGATAAATAAAAATATGTGTGCATGTATGTGACATTAAAATAATACATACCTACCTATTTCATCTAGGCATAGTTTCCATGGAATATTAGGGGCTTATGAGATTGTAGACAATAGTCAAAATATTTAAAATGTTTGAACTTTCTGTGGTTGGGAGTGGCTAATCTTATCGTTTGTCAGGATTTGTAACCTTAAGTTGTTATTTATTTCATTTGTTTTATGTTGCAGACTATTTGAGTGTTTCTTTATTTTTCACATACCATAGTTTATTAAAATCAATAATTCCCTATTTCAAATCTTTCGAGACTAAACTCGGAATTAACATGAGTGCACTTTCGTGATGTTTGTCTTTTAAGAAAGACTGGATTGAAATAAGATAACTTTATTTCAGTGCTCACATACACTTTCCTGAGAAGGGAAATGTTAAAAAGGGAATGCTTTCATGATATAGACTGTAAATACTTAGCATAAGCCCAAACACTTATTCTTAGCAGCATTATATCAATTATACCTATGTTGTTACTGAATGAATAGGTACTAGCAAACTGTGCCCCTCAGTGAAAAAAAAATGCAAATGGAATTTTAAAATATCATTGGTAGAAAATGCAGCCCTGTTGACATACTGTGCTAAAACGATTTTTTTGTTGTGTTGCTATTGAAAGTTTCAATTTTTCATCTGGGTTTTGCACAAAAAGTTGTAATCATAAAACTTTATATCAGCAGGGCCTAAAGTAGTTGAACATATTTTACTAAGTGAAGGTAGTGTTTATGTAAAGTTACAACAGATTTAGGATTTTTGGTATGCACATAAGTACACAAACACACGTGGTAGTTAAGACGCAGATGCTTGAGAAGATGCAGAGGTGGACTATGAGATGGGTGAAGTGTAGGCCTGGGTGGAAAAGGCAGCCTGGGCAAGAGAGTGAGAAGGAAAGTAATTATAGAACATCAGTGATGAAGGAAATGGAATGGAGGTCATTGAGTGACAGGAGGAGAGTAGAAAGACTGGTTAGTTTGTGCATGATGGTAAACAGTGTGGGTGGTTGGAGAAGTCTAGGTTTCTTACTAACTGAAGGAAGATACAAGGGGAGTAGAAACAGCAGTGAAGATTTGTGGGGTAGACAGTCTAGTGCTGGTTAGGTCGATAAGAGAGTGTAAAGTTTTGCAGGAGGATTTGATGGCTATGATGTAGTTTGGGGGGGGGGGGGGGGGGGGTTCGGATTGGGTTTGGAAAGAAGATGAAAGGGACAAAGGTCTGAATTCGCCACCGAGCAGTAGCCAAATTGCGAGTGCTACATATTATTATTGTATGTCAACTATATGCTTATTAGGTACTTGTTGGAAACTGGTTATTGGTGCAACTTCGGTTTAATGTGAACTACGGCCGGTACTCATAGATAGCAAATAAGCACTGCTTATACTGTTGCTTAAGCACATATTTTAATTTATAGTGTATCACATAAGCAATACTTACATTTTTGCAAAAAAATTTTACTTAACTATGTATATTTCCTCTATTCAATGATTAGGCCGGATTTATAAACTACGCAACAACGCAAGAACGCTAGAAACGCAACGCAACTAATATTTCAGTCGTTTATAAACATCGCAAGTGACACGAAGTAGCCAACACTCTTACTCAAAATTTCGGAAATGCAACAGAAAATTTATCTTTGTATTTTTCCTTTACGAATATGTTTTGTCTCTCATATTTGTTTTCTAGATATTCTGTTGTTTCAGTATTTTTAAATGGAAACCAAATAAATACTAGCACCGTGTATTTGAAGACGCATTCTTAACAAACAAAAAAAAAATGCAACGTAATGGCGGAATCACTGCCTTCTAAAGACTAGTTTTAAAAGTTTTCACCAAATAAACTTTCGAAATAGAAGGCGGTGAAACGCAAGAAGTTGACAGTTGATGAACTCTTGTGTTACAGTCTTGCGTACTTGCGTTTCTTGCGTATTTTATAAACGGGTATACATCGATTTCGTATGTTCAATTGTTTGCGTCTTGCGTTCTTACGTCCTTGCGTGGTTTATAAACCCGGCATTATTGTGAATTCATAGTCGTCCAATGAGAAATGTTTATTTCTCAAGAATTCATAGTAAAAAGTTGTCTTATGTCTAGTCATGTCTGCAGCAAACTTAAGCAACGATTATTAAAAAGTGTGCATTTTGCAGTCTGTTGTTATTTTGCATTCGTGTGTGCCCAAAATATGTACAAACTAAGCTTAAAAAAACATGTGAATAACAAACAAATCAAAGGTGAAACAAATATTAACGAAACCAGAGCAAATGAAATACCTAACCAATAATGTGCTACGACTGCGGTCGAAAGTCGAAACCTTAAAGTTATTGTTTATTTACAATCATCAATTTTTCCATTATGTATTGCATATTACTAAAAACCTTTTTGATTAGTATTTCTAATAAATTTCATTTTTAGATCTTAAAAACACCAAAATATTTAGCTACATTATAATAACCTGCTTATATCTGGGTAATGTTATTTGGTATGTGGACATTTTCGTTTTTATGTAGGTAAACAAAATATGAAATAGGGAATATTTGTTTCTGTTGCATTGGCAATATAATTATACATGCACTTATTTTTGTGCTTCATCAAGAAAGTTTCGGGACAAATAAGTAGTACTTATACAAGAATTGCTTCATCAAGTACATGTTTATGAACTCGTTGCTGAAATAAGTATTGCTCGAAGAATAGGCATTACTTCATGAAGCACAACTTATTAGCCAAACAAGCCTTTGATTGACTATGAATACCGGCCTAATAGTATTGTGCTGACATAACATGTATAGTTTTGTATAAAAATCTAGCATTTAGCTGTAAAACACTACACTATAGTCCCGCACAATATAAATTAATCAAAGGCTAATAACGAGTTTACTTTACTCCTTTAACAATAAACATTTTGGCTTATTGTTTGTAACATTAATGTGCTATAATAATCTGTATGTACTCTTGAATAAGGATTATATCTAGCCCACGTTCGTCTAAGGCTGTGACCCATAGACAAAAAGGTTTCACTAGATCGGCGTCTTTTATGACCGAATACAGCTTGCTATAACGTCGCCTTGCGCCCGGACCCGAGATTGGAAAACATGTCACATTTCGCGCGGCAGTGGCTCTTGGCTCCTAGTCGCCGGCGCATGTGCGTACCTAGTGGGAGGAGCTAGCGGCTCGCACGCAGCTGACACACATGTAGCTTCACGCTTACATGTGTCACCATCAAATCTAACATGATTACTGTATATACAGCAAAGGTTTTGCTCAGTTACAAGTTACGGAAATTTTTTTAAGCATCCGTGTATTACGGTGTCTACCTCTGTTATAGTGTTCCGGTAACATAGTAGGTTAATTCAGTACATACTGTAATGAGCAGAAAAAACATTCATAGCACTTTTTAGAATCTGGGGGGAAAAGTTAAAAGAGTCAGCGTCATTCTATATTGCCATCCACTTCTTCTCCTGGGTTTTATTAACTAACATCGCCTTCTTCATCTAATGTTTGGTACTTTAACAATCAATTCTATCTGTAATTCAGTTCTTATGTTCATAAGCCATTGTAATTACATAAATAAGGCTCTATTTACATCTACAGGAACACTACAAAAAATTGAATAGGAAGCTTATGTCATACTACGACTTACGTTAAAGCATCCCAACCTCTTAGATTGCTGTACAGAGCTTATGTCGCGCGCTGTTGCCAGATAGCAGCCGCGGTACGAAGTTAGAGAGATGTACTTCTTCACAATTTTTGTTACTAAAATGTTTTATTTTACATTACAAATTTAAATGTTGTAATTTGTTTAACATTACACTTCAAAATATGCATATGATCACATTTTTATATAAGTTTAACATAAAAAATAGTTCACATGCTCCACTGATATTAATTCATTAGATTAGTAATAGGCAATTCGTAAATAAATAATTATCACATACCTTTTAATCATTAAAGCTACTTCCAATAAATGTGAGATTTCGTCCATAGGAGTAGCATCTGTCTGAAGACACGAATGTGGTTGGGATAATGTTAATGATTTTTTCTGAAGACAAGAATGTGTTTGGGGTAACGTCGATGATTTTGAAATCGATGGTAGAAAACAAAATGTTAGAAATTGGAAAATCGGACTGTTTTCTCATTATTAACTTTTACTGAAATAACATTTGAAGTGGGAGGATTGTTATGAATCGAAACAGTGATGTAAACGATCCCTCATTTCCACTTCTTTTGTGAAACTTATTTTTAAAGCCAAAACGAGAGCAGATAAATTTGTCGTCCAGTATTGCTTAAATTCGTTTTATTATTATATTATTCTTTCAAGCCAAAACCACTGAAGCTGATTATATACTTAACTGGATTTTCGTCAATGTACTAATTAGTCGAAACCAGGTAAGCTTTGTCTTGAAAAAAATTGAAGACACAGTAAAAACCCTGCAAAAACAGGCTGGCAAATTAATACAAAATTTTTACATAATTTGTTGTAAGTACTTTTAACAATAATTAATATTTATAAACATAAAATAACTACCGCACAAGGACCAGAAATGTAACATGGTCTTATATTTGTTTTGGGGGATTTTGTCTTTCACTTTCGATTGCAACTTTGCAGAAGTACCACATTGTTGTTGTTTCTTCCTAAGAGCATACATGGTTTGCTTGGAAGAGCTGTTTTATTTGAATGCTTCATTGATTGTGTTAACAGTACGTACGTGAAAAATACTGGAATATGTCCAACACAATATTAATCTCCCTCCCTCGTAGTCTATATATATTATGTATTTGGGTGTTACCTGCCTTACAAATAAGTGTTAACCAAAATCACACATTAATGAAATTTTTGCTCCGAAGTCAGTCACTGGACACTACACATCACGTGGCCGCGAGACATGGGTGCACTACCGGACTAGTTTAAGATACAGAACTAAACAAATCAGCTGACTAAAGGAAGCTGTGTGTTATTACTATCTTACGCTGTCAGAACCTCTCGGTCAGTAAAGATAGCGGAACTTCCAGCGCCCGTCAGATGTCTTTGCTTGCAGGGTGAGCACGTTGACCTAATACACAAAACATTTTATACTATACACAAGAGAACGTTTAAAGCTATTGTAGTGGTGTTGCTTCTAAAAATAGATTAAGCTCATTACGAACAACATTCTCGCTTTCATTCCCCATATAACTTCATTAACAAAAAAGTTTCTCACTGACCTATAAAGACCAACAAATTTGTGTGTATTATGTATTATACCAGTAACAAATCTAATGTTTAACAACCATAAACAATTTATGTAAAAATGTACTAACTATTCTTCAAAATGTAAAAATGTAATAACCATTCTTCAATATTCAATGTAATGCCAACTCCTATAGTATTATGTCGGAAACCCAGTAGGGTAATTAAAAAATTTGACTAGTGTACAAAAATTAGTTCTTCATATCTTAAATGTATAATGAAACAAAGGCTTTTTTCCCGCTCCAACCTTAAATGGAAAAACCGAACTAGATGGTGCAATGGTAACACATTGGTTTGTATTCGGAAGGACCATGGTTTGAATCCCTGCTCTGGCCATCTTGATTTATGTTTGCAATGGTTTCCTGAAGTTGTTCCAGGCAAATGCTGCGATGGTTCCTTAAGCTGGAGTGTTAGACAATTTTACAGTATTTTCGTCTCCCAGTTCCTGTCATTGTACCAACTTATGTGTCGCCATCTCTAATGACCTCGCTGTCGAAGATATGTAAAGCCTACTTATCTTACCTCAAAAAGAAAATGTTTTATTATGCTTAAGCAATGATTGTTTCCTTATTTTCATAGTATATATTTTTCTGCTACTGGGGGGAAAAACTAATTTTAAAGTTATATATATATATATATATATATATATCCGATTTGGTCCAGGAATCATGTGGTATATGCATAAAAACATAAGTATTTGTTTCTGGACATCCTATATATATATATATATATATATATATATATATATATATATACACACACATAGGAATTCCAGAAACAAACACAAAATAAGCAGAATATGCACATACCACACAATTCCTAGGCCAAATTTGTAGACAAAAGTGCTGTTCATATAAATTTTCACCGTACAACATTTTACTACTTAACATTTTCTTCTCCAATTTAATCAAGGATGTGTGTGGTGTTCTAATTATGAGGTTGTTTCTGGACATCTTTATGTATGTGTATGTATGTATGTATGTGCATATTTGCTTATGTGCATACATACATATGTATGTAATGTACGTACATATGTGTGTGTGTCAGATAACAAGGAGAGATGGTTCGATCCTACATCATGGCAAAGGGTTATTTTAGTGTATCAAAAAATAAAATAACTCACATTCCCCTTCCATGTGCGACACTAGCCCATTCTAGCATCCAAAGATATGAACAAAGATGGCCACTGACTGTAGTACTACCTAGCAGACGACTTCACTTCCATCTCATAACTACTTTTTATCCATGTGGTTAATACTTCAATTCTGCTTTGTTTCTGCTTCATTTCTACTTAGCTTCCACCTCGTTTCCTCATAGTTTCTATTTAGTGGGTCAATTTCCGCTTAGTAATATAAATTTTTTCTTTAATTCCACTTCATATCCTAATCTCTTAAATGCTAATCCGTATCCACTTCATTTCGTCTGGGTAGCATTGCTATTCAATAACTGTTTTATGGGATAAAATATGTTATGTTTGATGGCTAATGTTTAGCATTATTTGTATACTATTATAGTTTTATTTAAAATGTCTTTTACCAGGTATTTCACAAGCGCCGTGAGCATATAACAACTATTTGTTTGGCAAACCATGGTATAGCGACCAGGATACATCGGCGCCATTTTCTTATGAATGATAAACACAAGCTCTTGTACTGTTGGATTCATAAAGTGGCTTCAACATCCTGGATTGCTGCATTCTGTAAACTTGTTAACAAGACGAGAGGAAGCCAGTTTTATTACAAGTATGTGCCAACATTTTTAATTTGGTTACTGTAATCTAAAACTTTATTTAGCAAGCCTTGAGAAAATTTGTGTTCACAAACAGTTTCATGAGTAACAAACATAAAATCTTAAAATAGTTGCCCTGTAAATGTCGAAACGACATTGCATTGGGACTAAAATGGGATGTGACCTAAATGGGATATTATGACGTCCATATGACATCACGGACATGTGTTCTATGCATATCGTGAGGATTCAGAATTGTTAAAGTGTGTGCTGTTTCTGTTTGCAAAATTCATTGTTACAATTCATGTTATTAAAAAAAAATTTACGCAAAGTTTGCCTAAAAAATGATAAAAAGTTAGAGATATGGATTATGCACTACGATCAGCCCGAAAATGTTGAACGGAAATTGAATTTCCATAACTATAAAATATTCCCACAATCTATATAAACACTTTCCAAATAGTTTTTTTTTTTTTTTTTAATGTGGATGTATCTTCATACCTAGTTGGCGATACCTATTACATTACTTTTCACATAAACATGTGTATGAGAAATATTCTTAAAATGACTACACATTTATGAATTAATAATACCTTTCATGTATTCTTAAAGTCTCATTTTTACCGTATTATATTGGCTACAGAAGCAAACAAATATATAAACACATACATAACAACATATATCAAATTATATATATATATATATATATATATATATATATATATATATATATATATATATATATATATATATATATATATATATATATATATATATATATATATATATATTCACACATTTTCTTTTTTGAGATTTCATAAGTCAGGACTTGATTATAAATATTAACACCCAAAATGTATTATTCAATCTATATCAAAGTGTCGGGAGCAGGGGTTGTGGAGATAGGTCAGAGTGGTTGAATTTCTCCAGTGAAGAATGTAAAATTGAATGTCGTGCAGAGCATAGCAAGATACGAACAAACCAAATGGCGAATTGGCACTTAGTAGTGCATGTTTGGTACACCCAGGGTCGTATGGCCGACAGCCATGGCTCCAAAGCTCTCTGCTCACCATCGAGAATATACTTACATCTAGGAGTATTTAGGCTGACCTAATGTCTATCACACACTAAGGGCCGTATCTATAAACGGCTTTCGAATGACTACCAACTGCTCACCAATGCTTTCTCTATGTGGATAGCGGTTGGTTGTCATTCGAAAGAGGTGTATAGATACGGCCCTAAATCACTCGTCAGGGATTTTAGTCACCTGGACAACCAATAGTTACATGTGGTTGCGTGTTTTCAGGGGCAAATGCCGTTACACAGTGAAGCAACGAGTCAAAACAATCCAATTAAAATGGCAAAACGATTATTCATTACGAAAACACATATAGTCCAGAAAGCATTACAAATTTTCTCGGTTGTGAGGTACCGTAACGAACTCGGACGTAGCCTGTTAGATTGCAAAGAGCAAAGCCCAAAAGTTCGAAAATAAATTTAGTAGTAACTAAGTCCCTGGGTGTGATGTGAGCCAAAAGGGATGGGCTGTAAATCTTAGGCACAGAAATTACGATTTAAAATGTTACATAAAAAATTTAATGACTATTGTAGCTAAGTGATAAGACAAAGACGATGTTATTCGGTGCGGTAGGTCCCATACCTCTCTCATGCACAGCTGCTTGCCAACTTACAAGGTCTCGCCATGCCTGGCATGGCATGGCTAGTGGGACATGCCAAAACTGGTCAAAACACAAAGTACAAAAAGTTACACAAAAATACTGCCCTCATAATCTAAATGACCTTAACTCCAGTTAGTACAATTTTACAGGAGATCAATTTTTCTACTCGTTCAGACTTTCGCTTAAAATTCCCTTATTAATACCTTCAGACTACTTTGAAGGCAGTTGAGACAGTGAAAAGTAATACGTAATCAATATGAAACATATTATAATCATGTAGGTGTAAAAAAAACTTGTAAAATAGGACTTAAGACTTTCTGCTTTAAAGATGTCTTGCACACTAAAGCATATTTTCCAGTTAGTTTACCTTAACTCCACAGAAATGACTGAACTAAGTTGGTCATTGGATTTCAACATTTTAAATTTACAAAATATAAAATATTTTACAAATTACTGGCACAACATATGTTTAACACATGCTTGTTTATAATAAATAACAAGATTATTAGATGTGGGTATTGTTTCAAGCATTGAATTTAATTCATTCTAGTGTAACTTTTTCGATGTTTAGCATAAATGTCATATGTTACAGCGATAAATGTGCACACAAAATATGACATTTTGAACACAAAACATGTATTTTATTATAGATTGATTGATTTTTATTGCATCCAAGAGACCATACATAATGGTATAGGACATGTCAAAAAATATTATAGGCCTGTTTACATACTACACACAAAAAATATATGTACACACAAAAAACACAACACACAGACACACAAGCCTTAGCACATACACTTGTGCATAACATCAAGTCCTTCGTTTATCCTTCAGTAGAGCATTAACTTACATGATGTAGAACTTGCCTTAAGAATACCTACAATACTATAGAAATACAACGAAAGGTATAATATAAACAACTTAATTGTAGTTGAGAACAAGTATATATGGAATTACCAATTACAATCTATGAATACAATTTACAAAGAATAAAACTAAAAGTTTGGTAATATAATACTTTGCCAATATAATTTCACTGCTTTTATTAATTGTTTTATAATGTATGTAAGCTATGGAGCTTATAGAAGCTAGAGAGATGGGTTGGGGAATTCACTCACATCATTTATGATTTATTAACTAAAAATTCAAATAGTTTACTTTTAAATGCTGCAAACTGACTATTGGATTTTAGAGTTTGAGGTAGCATATTGAACACTCTTACACCGCAATTATTTACAGACTTAATTGTTCTTGTGTGCAATACTCTAGGGTAATGGAAATTTTGATTTGCACGAGTATAGTGATCATGATAATAAATACTTTTTGTACATATGTTTATTATTAAAGATAAACAATATTTTGTAGAGATAAATACATGGGACAGTAAGAATATGAGCTGATTTGAATTTTTCTCTGCAGCTATCTACGTGATTCATATGGAATATGATTCTTGTCATTTTTTTCTGCACCATAAAGACTGACTGAAGGTTTGATTTGCTCTGTCCCCAGAATATTATTCCATAGCTAATGTGTGTGTAAACATAAGCACAATATGCTGACCAATGACATTGACTAGTGGTTACTTCTGAAAGTGCTTTTAACGTATAACAAGCACTGTTTAGTTTATTTAACAATAATCCTGTATGCTCATTCCAAGACAAATATTTGTCTATTACAACTCCAAGAAATTTGGTGTGCCTAACTGACCTGAGTTTAGTATCATTTATATAGAGTCCAGAATTAACATTTAGCTCCTTAGATGAAAAGTGTATAAAATTAGTCCTATTTAATTTGAGTAGAAGTTTGTTTGATAAGAACCAAGAGTTTAGTGTGCACAGAGTTGTTCTAGCAATGTTATCAATGTTTAAGTCCTTTTCTGTACTGATTATAACATTTGTGTCATCAGCAAATGAAGTAATAGACACATCCGGGAGTTGCAGATTTATTTCATTTACGTAGATAAGAAAAAGGAATGGCCCTAACACACTTCCTTGCGGTACACCCACCTCTATGATCCTAGTTTCGGAGTGGAAAGTCTCTACAATATTGTGGTTGTTTATTTGATTAACTTGTACAAGTTGACTTCTGTTAGTTAAATATGATTTAATTAAGTTATTTACAATGCCTCTTACACCAAGGTTATGTAATTTATCTAAGAGTAATTTGTGGTCCACAGTATTAAAAGCTTTATAGACAGGTCAAGGAACACTACAAATACTAAATTTTTTTAACACACTCTGGTTTTGATTGAAAATACAAGGTTTTTATATGCAACTATTTTTCACAAGAGCTTTGATTTACATGAATTCTAGTGTAACTTATCAGTTATGAATCTTGAATATCAGAGGTTGTTAGTATTTTCAATTGCATAAAATACAAAACAAATCACCACAAAAAATATTTAATGTAAAAATGCAACATGTGTCTTAAGACCTTCAAGATTCATCCATTCCATTCTAACTCATCTAATTCTGAACGTCACATCTCGTAGCTGTTTACTAGGTCAGGCACATCTGCAACCTCATTCTCAGACCAAAATGTATGTCGATTCTTAGGCATGAAAGGAAGCCATTTCTTTATAATGTCTTCTTTCTTCTCCTGTGAAATTCTACTCGCTTGCCTGTGTCTTTCAACTGGAGGAAACCCACATTTTAGAGTATAACGGGGACAAGGGTGGAGGAGATGATTAATTATGAAAAGTACTGACGTGCTCTAAGAGCGTTCCCGACTAGGCGACAGCCAGTTAGCGGAGAACCGGCACTCAGGTGTTACGAGTGGAGTGGTCTCAGAGTCTGTTGCCGACCGCCGGCTTCAAAAACTTTCCTCGTCCTCCGCCGTTATACTTACTCTCGGGGAGTGTTGTGGCCCTCTCCATGCTCTTATACACACACAGACAAAGCACTCGACAGGGATTTCGGGTACCTCTACACCCATATGAAAAATACGTAATCTGGTTGTAGGGTCCCGTGTCCTTAAGCACCGTGAAGCGGCGAAGTCAATAAATAACACAGAAGTATCGGCAAGGCGTTATTATTAACTTACATCATTCTCCAGTACACAATGCAACACTGGCGATGTTGAAAGCAGTCCGGGACCTAGCCCGTCCGGTAGGCGAAGCGCGGTAAAAATCCCACGTGGTGGGAACGGATAAATTAAAGTATTATAAGCCACTGGGTGGTAAACGAGTCGACAGGGGTGAGGGGTTAACCCGGGCACTGAAGTTACATTAGATTAAGGTTCCAAACAAAAATATAACTATTACTGTAAAAATGATTAGACAAAAGAGATGATGGTGTCCGGACGACCGGGGCCAAACCGTCTCGACACTCCGTCAGTAGTCAACTGCGGAAGCCTTGGCAGGCTCAGGGCGACCACGCCGCTGAGCGCGCCAAAACTTCTTAACACACAAAAACACGTACAAACATACTGTCACGTTGATTTTATCAGTTCCGACTACCGCGTCTCTTAAAACAACAAACGTCCACCCCCACCACGAGCTATAAAAAGAAAATATCGTCAGATAAACTAGAAGAGACATAATTTATTTGAAGGGATTAGCTCGCGACCCCAATTTACGACCAAATAAAAACAACTCTCCGGGGCTGTATCCACAAACAGCAAAATACGGTACCAAAATCTAGGTAACTGTGGTGAGCTTCTGTGACATGCTAAAAAAAAAAAGACTAAACACTAAGACCTATCCTGAAGTTCTTAACGTCCTCGGCTGCTTTAACGATAGGCTAGCATAGATAATTAAACGAGAAAACACAACTCGAGACTGAAAACAAATATATTTCTAACAAAACAAGGGTCTTAATCATTAAGTAAATAAATGAAAAGAAAATTATTCGTCAACATACGACTCTAATTAATTTTCAACACGACTTCAGTTACAACAAACAATAATCTTGCTTCAAAAATAAAATATAAACTTTCGACAAAAAGAATAATTGGGTTCAAACTCCCAAGGTAACATGACTGTGTAAACACAAACAAAAAAAAACAATCTTAAAGACCAGAGACTGGTATCTTGACAGAAAAAGAAGGTGCAGATAGCAAGCAAAACAATATTTATAAATTTAAAGTACGTTTTAAGGATTACCTTGGTCAGCGACAAAAATATACAAAACGTGAATTCCCTTTAACTAAAATAATAGAGACCTCAAAACCTAATCAAAATACGAACTGAATAAATATTCTCCCGGTGAATCCTATAAGTGTACAAGAATAGTTAACGTCCTTCTAAGAAAATAAAAATTTTATAATAATAATTAAAATCACTTAAGATTAATTCGACAACAATAACTTCAACGACTCGGTCTAAATACTTAAAACGTCGCGGCAACTACTTACAATGAAATCGTCTCGACGAGTCGGTCTTAATGTCACGGCATCGTAATGTCGACTGCCCCAAGTGGGCCGTGGATATCTCTTAAAAACTACATGTTGTGCTAACTACATACTAAAAAAAACAAAGGTCTAAGACCTAACCACACAAGCGTCCTCAGCAACCTGCCTCCGAGGGTCGTGCGTCCGTCTTCTTCCATGGTCGGCAAGCAACTCCCTCCCCTCACTTCTCCTCTTGCCTTGTTAAAAAACACTCCACGCTGCAAAAACTTACTACACGTGAAGTCCTACTCGCCAATCAAGGATCGAATATCCTGTTAACCGACCAATCCACACCTCCATAGTGACACAACTCTGTTGACGGCAGAGCACTCGGTGCGACGTCCGTACAAGCAAAACAAAAGAATAACGACCGCCGGTGCAAGGCTTGCCAACTTTCCGGTCAGCGTCCTACACTACAACTGTAGTCGCAGCTGACTGGTAAAAGGAAGGGGGGGGGGGAGGAAGTGGGACCACAGTTAAGAGTTATCGACCCAATGCCAAGCGGCGCGAACGGTAGATGGAGGGCGAGGGGTGCACATAGTCCGCCCCCTCCTCCCACCGGCCACCCAAGTCGACAGTAAGCGCTGTGTCTAACTCCTCCCCCCTCCGCTCCACAGCTCTTCCACGCCAGAAGCCCATCACGGCCAGTGAAAGTGCTAGGACACGTTAGCGAGAAAAACACAACAACCTAGAGAAAAGGAACAAAAGAAAAAACAGAAAAGTCTAAAGAAAGCCTTGCTCAAACTAGCGCACTCAGCAACATTAAAACAAAAAGGTCACTCAACTTCACTGAAGATCTAAAATCCAATCAGCGCCACTTTATATCTTAACAAAAAATCATCCTAAAAAAAATTTTGAAACCCGAGAATTAACCAACGTAACAATACAAACAAAAGCACTTAAAAATTTAATAAAAATTATACTTGCTGATTAGTGTCCACAAGATTGTTTGGAATGTTCATATTTATATTTTGTAGAATTTGGGTCAAACAGTATTTTATGCTACATGAATTTAAATTACATCAAGAACAAAGAATTACTTTAATATGATTAAATGAAAAATCTGGACAGCAATGTTATTATTAAAAAGAGCAATCTAACAATTATAAGATTTAAAGAAATTACACGGCAGAGTTTGCTGGTTGGACGAGTCCATCTTGACATTAGGCGCAGGGGTGTTTTTACCCGAATTTAAGGTTAGACCCGACAAGTCTTTTCAGGGTGCTGGTGTTAGGGAAACAAGGTTACCCCTGGCCTTTTACTTTGCTTTATTACACGTTACAAGTGCCCCCTTGTCTGTCGTTTCTGTATGTGACGTAATTTTTAATAGAGAATTTTTTTGCGTGGTGTGCCCCCATTGCCCTCACTTACACACAACACTCGCACTAGAAGTTAGGGGTTCACGCTGTGTTTTCTACGTTTAGGTTTAACAGGGCATATTCCTAGCAATGGCTCTTGATTGGGGGATTTTTATCTACATCTGGACGTTGCGTTCGATTGCGGGAGTGGCGTCGGGACGCCATGGCCTCTTGGGACCACGCTGTCGGGCGCGTTCTCAAATGCGTCCGCAGTACTGCTTGCCAGGTGTGTTCCCTCGGTGCTGTGATGCGCACGACAGGCTGCTCCACAGGGCGCGTGGCTTGGTCTGCGTCAAGTCTTAGCACTAAGAATGTTCATTTTAATAGGATCACCATCAAAACTTATTTTGTAGCACATAACATAATGACCTCTTCTTGCCACAATTTGTACCATTTTGTTTAAATAAGGTCTTGGTTTGATTATATTTATTTTATGGGTGGAAGCAGGATTTTTACAGTTAATGAAGTCACCAACTTGCATCCTTTCAACAGTGTCTTTGAAATCATCAAAGTCATAAACTTTCTTTTTTTTTTTTTTTCTGTGAGAGTTCTACCTGATGGTGGAAGGAATCTGCTGATATGAAGGTTGCCCTTTCTCCAAATAATTTGGCTCTATCTCTTTAGTTGCAATTTCATCTGAACTAACCAGGTATATAATGAAGCTCACCAGCGACCAGTTTTTGTTTTGTGCTGCGCAGTTGTCGAGCCACAAAACAATATTTTTTTTATCCCTTTTCTTTAAAAAGGATGTGAAGAACGCAGATATTATGTTGTCTTGTTTTCTGCCTGCTACGGCCTCATGCCAGATCACAGCTACTGACATTGTTAGTTAATGATACTTTGGGGTAGTCACAGGAGGAATTAAACTCGCTATCGAGTGTTCGCACTAGCATCTTCACTCGTGTGCTGGGTACAGCCTAGCCTCAAATCTAAGTTGAAAACATATTGGTTATGAATGGGATGAAGCACTTTCCTCTTGCTGTATATGTATACAGTACCATTGTATGTAGGGTCACTGACACAAATGGTCTTTCAGTTACACACACGACTGTTATTGCTGCCTGTTCGTGCACCAGAATATTAAACAAGTTAAGTGTGCCTGTGTGTCCTCATTATATTGTCTACAACAATGCCAACATTTGCCTGTTGTTCATCTTCTGTAAGCTTGTACAAGAGTGCATTATCTTGGTGATGCAGGCCAGGGGGGCGATTAAATATCGCTTTTGAGAGGTGCAGCGCAAAAATTGCGCTTGTGCTGCATTGCTTTGGTATTAAATATACAAATATGCAGGTGCAAGTGGTCACGTGATGGCGCAAAGTGCCTGAAAATCTGCGACTAGCAAATGGCTCGACGCAAGTATATCTGCGCCCTTCGCGCATGCGCATTGGTCAATTTTCGGGTGTGTGAAAGTGAATTAACATAAAAGTTGGATATCTTTATCTGTATCCAGTGTTCTATGAACTTTAATTATTTACCTTTTCGTGTACACATTTCACGACTTCAGCTTTTTATAGTTACGAAGTACAGAAGAAGTACGAAACTGAAATGTTTTTTTTTACTAAAGAAGCAATTAAAAATGGGCAACGATTAATACTTTCCCCGGAATATATTTTGAGGGCATTTTTCTGTGGCACACGACGAGAAAATAGAGTTGCGTTTGTGACGAGGTTATTTGTACCATTAAAAACTTTTCTTAAAACTTTCATGCAAATGATAATGTAAATAAATAGCGAATGTTTTGCAAGTACCTGTTTGGCTAATTGCTTAGAATAGTGACATTACCTCTCTGTTTTCCTTGCTTAGATGGGGTGTTTCAACATCACATCTTTCTTGCCGACTTGTTTCCACATACGTGCTTAATATTTAAGAGTGATTCTGTTGGGATTCTCTTTATTTCATAAAACGGGAGGGCTTTCATTTTAGTTTTAAGTCTTTCGTGAGACTTGCTGTCTACACTCATCACATCCTATCTCGGTGAACATTGAACTTACAATATTCTAGACCTAATTAAATTTATTGCAGTTTAGTTGTACGAATGCCACTCGTATTCACTAAACATTATCAATGAATTATTTAGAAATAATCAACGTATCACGATTTACGACTCACTGAAAGACGAATGCCACATGAATAGTCCATTAGGTAGTAGGCCTACACTCACAAATACCATGCCACACAAGTTAAAATAACTTAAGTGAATTTCAAAACTAGGCCACTCAAATTAATATCAGTACAAATAATAAATGTATACATAGTTTTTGCTCTAATCGTGTCACACGTCTATATCTTTGGTAATTTGTTTTCCGTTAGCAACATAAAGTATGTAAAAGCTGGTTACAGACGAAAACCACTCTGATGTGTTCCAATTGTGTTACAAAAATGCTGCTCTCCATGAAATAACCTTAGTTTTACTCACCGGAAACAATATGGCGCAGGGTGATTTACTCGTGAGGTCAAGATGCACCTAGGTCAAAAAGAGCATGCTCTTTTAACAGTTCCTAGCTGACAGCCGACCTGTGCGGACGCACCTCTCGGAGCTCCGCGCATAAGGCACGAGGCGGGAAGACTTATCTCACTTGCTGCAATCGCAAATAGCGAGCAGAAAAAAAAGTGAATGTCCAAACCTTGTTAAGCTTAGCTTATAGGGATTAGCTTACTCACGAGTTTAGTCAGTTCAGTCGGCCCATGGATCCCCAGCCCTACTAACAGCGTAATCGCAGAGGCAAGGTGAAGTGGGTGTTGGACACGAACTGTTTTTATTACACTGCATGTTCTAGGTTACTTGTAGGCGCCCAACCTCAAGAGCTGAAGACGTCGCAGTAGGCAAGTGCAGCCCTCGCGGCTAGCACAGATCACCGACAGCAAGGAGTAAGGACACATAACGTCCCCTCCTTGCACTA